>CAUYRB010068351.1:0-24066 GCA_963574695.1 Propithecus perrieri
GTCTTTATCATAGAATATTTTGTGCTCTTTTGGGTAGATGCCTAATAGTGCTATTGCTAGATCGAATGGTATTTCTATTTTTAGCTCTCTGAGGTATCTCCAAATTCTTTTCCACAGCGGTTGCACTAATTTGCAGTCCCACCAGCAGTGTAAGAGTGTTCCTGTCTCTCTGCATCCTCGCCAGCATTTGATGTTTTGGGATTTTTTGATAGAGGCCAATCTCACTGGGGTTAGGTGATATCTCATTATGGTTTTGATTTGCATTTCTCTAATGATTAGAGATGTTGTATTTTGAGTTAATTTTTGTGTAAGGTATGAGGTTTAAATTGAAGTTTTGTTGAGGTATTTTGTTTTTGTTTTTTACTTGTTAGTTTGGTTTGGGTTTTGGTTATTTTTGTGTGGCAGGGCTAGGTTGGTTGTTTTCCTTTTTTTGCTTATGGATGTCCAATAGTTCTAGCACCTTTTATTGAAAAGCCTGGCCTTCCTCCACTGAATTACTTTTGCACCTCTATCAAAAATCAGTGTGGTAGCCAACACAATAATGAAAAAGAACAAAGTTGGAGGACTACACTACCTAATTTCAAGACTTACAATAAAGCTACAGTAACCAAGTATGGCATTAGTGAAAGCATAGTCAAATAGATCAATGGAACAGAATCAAGAGCCCAGAAATAGACCCACACAAATGTAGTCAATTGATTTTTGATAAAGGAGCAAACACAATACAATGGAGCAAAGAGAATCTTTTCAATACATGGTGCTAGAACAACAGGAAATCTACAGGCAAAAAACTGAATCTAGACACAAACTTTATACCCTTCATAAAAATTAACTCAAAATGGATCATAGATCTAAAAGTAAAATCTAAAACTGTAAAAATCCTAGAAGTTAATACAGGCAAAAATCTAGATGACCTTGAGTTTGGTGATGACCTTTTATTTATTTATTTTTTGCCTTTTTAAAAAATAAATTTTACTGTGTATATTTAAGGCATACAACATGATATTATGAGATAAGTATATGTAGTAAAATGGTTACTATAGTAAAACAAATTAATATATCCATCAATTCACATAGTTACCCATTTTGTTCTACCTGTGACAAGAGAAGCTATAATCTACTGGTTTAGCAAAAATCCTGAATACATTATTATCAATTATAGTTCTCATGTTGTACATTAGATCTTTAAACTTGTTCATTCTGTATATCTGCTATTTTGTATGCTTTGACCTATATTCCCCCATTCTTCCCCTGCACCCTGACCCTGGAAACTACTCTTTTATTTTTTATCTCTGTATATTTGACTTCTTTTGTTGTTGTTGTTGAGACAGTCTCACTCTGTTGCCCAGGCTAGAGTGCCGCGGCGTCACCCTAGCTCACAGCAACCTCAGACTCCTGGGCTCAAGCAATCCTTCTGCCTCAGCCTCCCAGGTAGCTGGGACTACAGGCATGTGCCACCATGCCTGGCTAATTTTCTTTCTATATAGTTTTAGTTGTCCGATTCATTTCTTTCTATTTTTAGTAGAGACGGGGTCTCGCTCTTGCTCAGGCTGGTCTTGAACTCCTAAGCTCAAACAATCCGCTTGCCTCGGCCTCCCAGAGTGCTGGGATTATAGGCGTGAGCCACCGCGCCCGGCCTATATTTGACCTTTTTAAAAAAATTAGATTCCAAATATAAGTGAGATCATGCAATATTTTCCTTTCTATCTCTGGCTTATTTCACTTAGGACAATGTCCTCTAGGTCCATCCACATTGTGGCAAATGGCAACATTTCCTCCTTTTTAAAGGATAATTGATATTCCATCGTGTTTATATACTACAGTTTCTTATCCACTTGTCTGTAGATGAACACCTAGGTTGTTTCCATATTTTGGCTATTGTGAATAATGCTGCAATGAACATGTAAGTGCAGATATCTTTACAAGGTGGTGATTTTATTTCCTTTGGATATACATCCAAAAGAGGAATTACTGAATCAAATGGTAATTTCATTTTTTTGGTTTTTTTTTTTTTAT
Source organism: Propithecus perrieri (assembly GCA_963574695.1). Taxonomy (NCBI): domain Eukaryota; kingdom Metazoa; phylum Chordata; class Mammalia; order Primates; family Indriidae; genus Propithecus; species Propithecus perrieri. The sequence continues at coordinate 2,017 of CAUYRB010068351.1, forward strand.
GATGGAGTCTTGCTATGTTGCCCAGGTTGGTATCGAACTTCTGGGCTCAAGCAATTCTTCCACCTCAGCCTCCTGAGTAGCTGGGATTATAGGCATGTGCCACTGCACCCAGCTGGTAATTCTATTTTTAATTTTTTAGGAACCTCCATACTGTTTTTCACAATGGCTACACCAATCTATATTCCAATCAACAGTGTACAAGGTTTCTTTTTCTCCATGCTCTCATAAATACTTATCTATTGTCTTTTAAAATTTTTTTAAATTTTTAATTGTTGTGGATATATAATAATTGTACATATTTATGGGATATATGTGATATTTTGATACAGCCATACAGTGTATCTTATTACTTGTTATCTGTCAATTCTGGCTTTGGATTTCTTCATGGTTCCATCTTGGCAGGTTGCACATGTCTAGAAATTTTCTGTTTCTTCTAGGTTTTCCAATATATTGGCGTGTAATTGCTCATAGTAGTCTCTAATAATCCTTTGAATTTCTGTGGTATCAATTGTAATGTGTCCTTTTTTATCTCTGATTTTATTTATTTGGGTCTTCTCTTTTTTTTTCTTAGTCTGGCTAAAGGCTTGTTGATTTTATTTATTTTTTACAAAAAAACAACTTTTCCCTTTGTTGATCTTTTTGTCGACCTTTTGAACTGTTAGGATTTTTTGGTCTCAATTTCATTTATTTATGCTTTTGCCTTTATTATTTCTCCTTCTATGACTTTTGGGCTTGGTATGTTGTGTTTCCATTTTTATGTGTTTCAAGAAATTTTTTAATTTCCTTCTTAATTCCTTCATTGACCCAATGATTGTTCAGGAGCATATTGCTTAATTTCTATGTGTTTGTATAGTTTCCAAATTCCTCGTTATTGATTTCTAGTTTTATTCCATTGCGGTCAGAAAAGATACTTGATATGATTTCAATATTTTTGGATGTTTTGAGACTTGTTTTGTGGCCTAAAATATGGTCTATCCTTAAGAATGTTTAATGTGCTGAGGAAAGAAATGTGTATTTTGCAGCTGTTGGATGAAATGTTTTGTAAATATCCATTAGGTCCATTTGGTCTATAATACAGATTAAGTCTGATGTTTCTTTGTTGATTTTTTATTTAGACGATCTGTCCAGTGCTGAAAGTAGGGTGTTGAAATCCCCAGCTATAATTGTATTTGGATCAATCTGTCATTTTAGCTCTAATAATATTTGCTCTGTATATCTGAGTGTTCCAGTGTTAGTTGTATATTCATTTATAATTGTTATATCCTCTTGCTGAGAGGTTTTATACATAATATAAATTATATATAGGTCTCTATATAATATTATATATCATGATATATGATTATATGTATCATATAATGACATTCTGTATCTCTTTACAGTTTTTGTCTTGAAAGCTATTTTATCTAAGTACAGCTATCCTGCTGTTTTTTGTTTTCCGTTTGCATTAAGTATCTTTTTCCACCTCTTTATTTTTAGTCTATGTGTATCTTTACAGATCAAATGAGTTTCATGTAGGCAGCATATTGTTGATTTTTTTTTTTACCCATTCAGCCAATCTGTCTTTCGATTGGAGAATTTAGTCCATTTACATTCAATGTTATTATTGATAGGTAAGGACTTATTACTGCCATTTTGTTATTTGTTTTCTGGGTTTTTTTGTTGGGCCTCTCTTCCTCCCTTCCCTCCTGTCTTCCTTTAAGAAAAGTTATTTTCTCTGGTGATATGTTTTAATTTCTCGCTTTTTATTTTTTGTGTTTCTGTTATAGGTGTTTGTTTTGTGGTTACCATGAGGCTTGCAAATATCATCTTATAAGCAATTATTTTAAACTGATGACAACTTAACTCTAATTACAAAGATAGTGATGACTTTTTAGATGAAAGGTACAATCCATAAAAGAAATAATTGAAAAACTAGACTTCATTGGAATAAAAATCTTCCACAGGTGAAGTCTGATGGAAAGTCCTTGGTTTTGCTTCCTACCCTGGAGAGGCTTTCAAAAGTCAAACCTGAAATTCCTTATTAGAAGTTCCAGACTTACAAAGGGGACTTAAAAAGAGCCTATATGGTCAATCGCTATTATTGCTACACATACGTAAATAATTGGGCCAAGTTTAATGAGGCTAAACCCATTTTGCAAACAAATTAACTTTACAATAATTATGTTTGGTGAAAATGGGGATGACTATGGAAAGAAAAATTATGTTTCAGTAGAAAAACAGAGTGTACTTGTAATTAGATTCTAGGCCTGCTCATTATCTTTGATGTTTTATTAAACTGAATTGGATCCTGAATTCTTCTAGTTTTTCCTAATATCTGGCTACAACTCTCTAAACTATCATTTCCAATTCTCTCCCACCCTTCTGATTTGAAACCATTAAAAACTAAAATTATTCTTTTCCTAAAGTCCTGATAGCTGAAACTCGACAACTTCAAGTAAACTTCAGAGAAATCACCACAAAAGCTCATATATGGACAACTTTGATGCCTGTTGCTGTGTAGGCCACTCAGGAAGTTCACTGGAACACCCTCTGACATCACCAAAGACATTCAAACTACAAACCAGGAAAATCCATTAGATTGAAATTGCCATCCTTATTCCACCATCTAAAGATGCTTCAAGATCAAATCTAGAAATCTTCTAAACTGGCTGCCTTCTGGACTAAGAAACTGGTTTATAATTTGCTCCAATCATTAACCTTTGTTTTTTATTTTTGGATTTCCATAGAAATGCTTCTTATTAAATTCCTGTTTGCTAGCACCATATAGAGGCCTGACTTTGATGGGAGTCCACTTGCAATACTGCCTCCTAAAATAATACACAACTGTTTAACTGAATTGACCTGAATATAACTGAACTCAGCACTAAGAGACTGGTTCAGTAAGATATAGGACTACCAATTTGGATTTTAATATGTAAAACTTTCTGAAAATAAAATTTCAAAGGGGTGAACTATAAAAGACAAGAATACGATATCCTAAAATATGCCACTTTGGCATAAGGATTATTTTGAACCGAAGACAATTGGGAAAAATGCAAATAAAAGAAAATCTCTCTGCTTTCCCTCTATTTGCCTAAAAGTAGGGCATATATTTACCAATGTTTCCCTCCTCTCCTCTCAACCAGGAAGGACAGAAGTTGATTACCAAATCCAACTTTAGGCCTCAATAAGCCTGGAGATTAGCACCAGAGGAATCTACATAACAAGCTTTATTCACTAGCCTTTATCCGCAATTTATTTGCCTTCCTACAATTTGCCACCCTTAGATACTCAAGGTCCTTTTCCTTTGTCTCGTCACTTATCTAAAAACAGGCTGTTCTTTGTTGAAAATGCTATGCAAGCCTAAATTCAGAACCACTTCTTTAAGATTTACTTACTTCTTTGGTTATCTCTCATGTATAAATAAGTATACATGTTATTAAACTTCCATTTGTTTAAAACAAGCAAACAAACAAGACACTGTCGAGAGAATGAGAAAAAAAGCCACAGACTGAGAGAAAGTATTTGCAAAACACATATTTGATAAAGGGCATGTAATGGTTAATGTTAGGTGTCAACTTGACTGGATTGAGGGATGCCTAGTGAAGCATTGTTTCTGGGTGTGTCTGTGAGTGTGTTTCCAGAAGAGACTGACACATGCGTCAGTGGACTGGAAGACGAAGACCTGCCCTCAATGTAGGTGGGTACTATCCAATCGGTTGCTGGCCTGGCTAGAATAAGTAGGTGGAAGAAGGGGGATATTCAGCTTGCTGAGTTTCCCCTCTCTCTCTTTCTCTTTCCTTTCAGAGTGGGATGCTTTCCCCTCCTGCTCTTGGACATCAGACTCCAAGTTCTTTGGCCTTTGGACTCTGGGACTTGTACTGGTGGCCTCCTGGGGGCTCTCAGGACTTCAGCCCAGACTGGGGGCTGCACTGTCAGCTTTCCCGGTTTTGAGGCTTTTGGACTTGAACTGGGCCATGATACTAGATTTTCTCATTCCCCACCTTGCAGATGGCCTATCATGGAACTTCACCTTTGCAATCATGTGAGCCAATTTTCCCTAATAAACTCCCTTGCATATATATGCTATTGGTTCTGTCCCTCTGGAACCCCCTGGTTACTACAGGGCATGTATCAACAATATACAAAGAACTCTTTAAACTCACAACAAAAAAAGAAACAACCCAATTTTAAAATGGACAAAGGATCTGGATGGCAAATTCACCAAAGAAGATATACAGATGGCAAATAACGTATAAGATAGGCAAATAAGCCTATAAAAAACATGCTCGACATCCTATGTCATTAATGGGCTCCACTTGTACTCGTCATCAAATTGGTACTAACCGATCAACACTAGGGTGATCACATGGCAGTAATACTCTCCAGGAATTAGGGGTTGGGGGAGGTAAACCCACAACTAAAGGACACGGGGAGCATTGTAGCGGGGGAAGGGCATGCCTTTAACCCTCGCTTGGGTGAGGCAAAGACATAAAGTGTAACCATAATGTTTGTACCCTCATAACACCCTGAAATAAAAATAAATGAATAAATAAATAAATAAAAAGAATTGCAAATTAAAATAAGATGCTACTCACTACACACCTACAAGAATAGCTAAAATCCAAAACACTGAAAACGTCAAATGCTGGTGGGGATGTGGAACAACTGGAGCCCTCATTCATTGCTGAGAATGTAAAATTTTACAGCATTTTGTAAGAAATTCTGGCAGTCTCTTACAAAGATAAACATAGGCTTACCATATTATCCAGAAATCCTGCTCCTAAATATTTACCAAAATGAGTTGAAAACTTATCTCCACACAAAAATCTTCATAAGAATGTTTACAGCAGCTTTATTCATAATTATCAAAAGTTGGAAGCAACTAAGATGTTCATCAGTAGGTGAACGTATAAACAAACTGGGATGTATCTATACGATGGAGTATTTTCAGTGATAAATGAAATCTCAATCTATGGAAAGACATGGAGGGACCATAAATGTATATTATAAAACTAAGTGGAAAATGCTATCTGAAAAAGCTACATACTGTATGATCTCAACTATATGACATTCTGGAAAAGGCAAAACTGTAGAGACTGTAAAAATTCAGTGGTTGCCAAGATTTTAGGGGAGGAGGAGGGATAACTAAGTACAACACAGGACATTTTTAGGGCAGTGAAACTCTTCTGTATGATACTGTAACAGTGGATACATGATATTACACATTTGTCAAAACCATAGAACTATACAACACAGAGTAAACACTGATGTACGTGATGGATTTTAGTTAATAATTATGTGTCAATATTGGGTCACTAGTTGTAAAAAATGTACAATCCTAATGCAAGATGTTAATAATAGGAGAAACTGGGGGTGGGGCAGGGACAGAATGGGGGTTTACTGAAATTCTGCTGTCTATAAAACCAAAACTGCTCTAAAAGTAATAAAGTCTATCAGGTAAAAAATCAGTTGGGCATATTCACGTGGTTCTATTTCTGGGCTATCTTTTCTGTTCCATTGATCTACGTGCCCATCCCCCTGCCCAAACCACATAGTATTGATTACTGTAACCATACCATAAGTCTTGAAATCAGGTAGACTGATTTCTCCCAGTTGTTCTTTTTCAAAATTGTTTTAGCTTTTGTATTTCCTTTGCCTTCCCTTTTAGCAGCAAGTTTCCTTATTCCTTTCAGAATAAGCTTATCTGTCTACAAAAAATTTTGCTGAGGTTTTTACAGAATTGTGTTAAACCTATATATCAATTTGAGGGACAATTGATATATTTACTGTTGAATCTTGTAATCCATGAACAATATGTCCCTGCATTTATTTAATCTTTGATTTCTTTAATCAGTGTTTTGTAGTTTTCAACATGTAAGTCCTATACATGTTTATTAGATTTACACCTAAGTATCTCTTTGTTTTTTCTCAAGGGATTGTAAATGGTATTGTGATTTTAATTATAAATTTAATTTTAATTTCATTGCTAGTATATAGAAATATAATTAAATTTTGTATGTTTACTTTGTATCCTAAGACCTTGCTGAACTCACTTATTAGTTCTAAAAGTTTATTTTTGTAGCTTTTTTGAGATTTTCTACATAGACAATCATGTCATTTGCAAACAGAGACAGTTTAACGTCTTCCTTTCCAATTTGTCTGCCTTTTATTTCATATTCTTGCCTTAAGAAAACGTTATTCTGACACTTGTTAAAACAGTAAGAAAGACTTTAGTCATAACTATTGTGATAGGTGTCAATACTATTGCAGTAGGGGAGAGAGAGTGAGCCCAACTTTGAATACAGCAAAGATAGCTGAGGATTTATAGCCAAAGAGCAGAGGGAGGGGGGTCAGTGGATGGAGAATTACTGAGAAGAGACATTGATGGGAGATTCTTGCTAAACTCACTTGACAGGATTTTTACTGAAGGCAGGCCATGGTGGGGAATTGTTTTTTTGGTATTTTTTTCAATTTATATTTCCATAGATTTAAGGGTGCAAGTGGTTTTTGATTACATGAATGAATTATACAGTGGTGATGTCTGGGTTTTTAGTATATCTTTCACCTGAATAGTGTACACTGCGCCTGATAGTTTTTCTTCCCTAATCTTCTTATCCTTCCCCCTTCTAAGCCTCCAATGTCCATTGTACTACTCTGTATGCCCCTGAATATCCATAGCTTAGCTCCCACTTACAAGTGAGAACATGTGGTATTTAGTTTTTCATTCCTGTGTTACTTTACTTAGGATAATGGCCTCCAGTTCCATCCAAGTGGCTGCAAAAGACATTCTTTTATCTCTTTTTATGGCTGAGTAGTATTCCATGATGTATATATACCACATCATCTTTATCACTCCTTGGTTGATGGGTACTTAGGTTGATTCCATATCATTGCTATATGGAAATTCACATATTATGCTGCGATAAATGTGATTGCAGGTGTCTTTTTGATTTAATTTCTTTTCCTTTGAAAAGATACCCAGTAGTGGGACTACTGGATCAAATGGTAGATGTACTTCCAGTTCTTTGAGAAATCTCCATACTGTTTTCCATAGAAGTTATGCCAATTTACATTCACGGTGGGGAATTCTCTCTAAACTGATTTATCAGGATTCGTGCCAAAACTGTGGTAGGCATGCTGAAAACAGGACCCAAGGACAAGGCCTGGTAAAAAGGAGGGCTCAGGGTCCCGCCTAAAGTTTATCAAGGAGGGAGTCTTTGTCACACTGTCTAGAACTTGTAGCACTGTGTGAAAACAAGAGTGATGAGAGTGGATATCCTTGTTTTGTTCGCATCCGAGGGGAAAAGTATTCAGTCTTTCAACATTATTTATTATTAGCTGTAGGCTTTTTGTAGCTGCTCTTTATCAATGTGAGGAAGTTCCCTTCTATTCCTATTTTTGTGAGAGTTTTTATCATAAATGGGCATTTAATTGTCAAATGGTTTTTCTGCGTTGATTGATATGATTATCAATTTTTCTTCTTTAGCCTGTTAATATAGGGGTGTATTTAACCCATTGACTTTTAATGTAATTCTGACATGTTAGGGCTCATGTATACCATTTTAACTTTCATTTTCTGAATTCCCTCTGCTTTTCTTTTTCTGCCTTCCTGTGGGTTACTTGGACATTTTTTTTAGAATTCCATTTTGATTTATCTGTAGTGTTTTTGAGTGTATCTCTTTATATAGTTTTAGTCATTGTTCTAGGTATTATATTACACACACAGTGATTTGCCTCTTGGGGAATACATAATAGTTGTTGATTTTTAAAATTCTTAATAGAATATTAGATAGTACCCTTAAAAATTAGGAAATTTATGTCAGCTGATCAAACTTTAGTGAAAGATCTCCTCATATTTAGGATTGTCCTTCAAATCAAGAGAAGTGTGAACTGGCTGCAAGATTAAGGCATTTTATGCCGTTTTAATTTACCTTCCCAAAGGAGTTGCTGTGAGGATTGAAAAAGAATAGAATGCCAAATATTTAACATTAGGAAAGCCAGGCAATGATCAAACGTAACAAACACAGGTTATGGTGCTAGAGCAAGGTCCTGGAGCCCCCTGCATGGACCATTAAGTTGCTGTTTTGTGTGGAAGTCCATGGGGGTGCCTGGCAGGAGGGGGCACAGGGCGGCAAGGGTAGGGAGGGAGCACTTGAGGCTTTGAGTAATGGCTATTTACCAACAAGAACAGAGAAAATTCACTATGTACCAGAGCGTACTTGATGGTACAGGCCCTAGGATTGAAAACTATTATTGCAGATAAAGTGCTTGGCACAAAGGCTGGCATTTGGTAAGCATTCAATTAATGGCCATTATTACTCTACTGCTTCCTCCTCCCTCTCCAGTTCCTCTTCCTGCTTCTTGTCCTTGCTCTTTTTCTTCCATTGTATTGCATTATCCAAAAAACAAATATCTGGCCTACAATGTTGAATGTAAATCTTCTTTTCTATCCAAACTTTTGGCCATTCATGAGACTGAACCAGAGGTTCCCATACTTTCATGTGTCTCTTAGTGTGTCAGTATCTATTTTGTGCTCTAAGCAGAAGAAATACTCAACTGTTCTATTTATTTAGGTAGGTGCAAACAACTACTAAATGTGCTAACAACTTGGTAGCCATTTGGAAAAGAAAAGACACACAAATTAAAAGGCAAAACAAAATTATAATTTCATTCTTAAATAACTGCAGTTACTTACTAATGAGATGTATGTACCTGTTGGGCACTGTACAACTTCTCCAACCCTGTAATTTGTTAGTTAATGCCACCTTCATTTCCTGTTTCACAGGATTTTTGCATGCTACTTGCTCTTTATCATAGTAACCACGAAAAAACTCTTTATCATAGCAACTACCCATTGATTGAAGGGTCTAATCCATTTATATTTAACATAATTATTAATGGTTGGATTTACATTTATTTTGCTATTGTTTTCTAGATGGCTAATGTTTTTGGTTGCTCTATTCCTTCTTACTGCCTTCTTTTGTGTTAAATATATATTTTATAGGGTATCATTTTACTTCCTTTATTGGTGTTTTAGCTGTACTTTTTTGAGTAATTTTCTTAGTGGTGACTCTGGGGGTTGCAATATGCATCCCCCAGAGATGCATGTTAATTTAAAACATTCTAGTTCTGGTTAATACTAATTTAATTTCAGCAGTATATAGAAACTTTGCTCCAACATAGATAGCTTCTTTTTCTCTCCCCTCCTTTGTATTATTATTGTTCTAGAAATCTTATCTTTATATGTCATAATCCCAAAATGAACTTTCATGATTATTATTTTATGCAGTTGTCTTCTAAATCCATTTAGAGAAGAAAAGGGTAAAAAGTATATTTATACTATCTCTTTATTTACCTATGTAATTACCTTTATTGACCCTATTTCTTCAGAGAGATTCAAGTTAATAGCATCTACTGTCATTTCTTTTCAGCCTAAATGACTTTCTTTAGAATTTCTTGTAGGGTAGGTATGCTAGTGACAAATTCTCTTAGTCTTTGTTTATCTGGTACTGTCTTTACTTTGCCTTGATTTTTGAAGGCTAATTTTTCTGAACATTTAATTCTTAGTTGGCAGTTTCTTTTTTCTTTCATCATTTGAATATGCCATCCCACTGACTTCTCACCTCCATTGTTTCTCATAAGAAGTAAGCTGTTAATCTTGCTGAGTAACCCCTGTATGTGATGAATCATTTTTTTTTTCTTGTTGCTTTCAAGACTTTCTACTTTTCTTTGACTTTTGATAGTTTGACTGTAATATATTTAGGTGTGTATCTCTTTATTTTTATCCTACTTGGAGTTCTTTAAACTTTTTTGATATGAAGATTAATTTTTTCCAGCAAACTTGGGACTTTTTCAACCACTGTATCTTCAGTTTTTTTCTTCCCCTTTCTCTTTTCTCTCCTTTTGGAACTTTTATTTTGCGTATGTTGGTATCCTAATTGTTTTTCATAGATTTTTGAGGCTCTGTTCATTTTTTTAAATTATTTTTTGTTTTGGTTCCTTAGACTGCATAATCTCTATTGACCTATCTTTAAGTTCACTGATTCCTTCTTTCAATCCAAATTTTCTGTTGAGCCCCTCTATTAAATTTTTGTTTTGTTACTGTACTTTTCAATTCCAGAGTGGACAGATTTGAAACCTATTGAGTAAATAGAATCTACAAGACTTGTTGGTAGATCAAATATGTGCAATCTGGCAGATGGAAGAGTGATGGATAATGCCAATGTTCCTAATTTGCAAAATGAGTAGATAGCATTGAATTTTGAACCATATAATCATAGTCTTGTGACTTTCTCCTGAAGTTCCTGGCAGTCCACTAACAGGAACAGAAGGAATTGTATAAATCGCAGTGGTACAGATTGACAGAAATGATGGAAGGTCAAGAAGGCCAAAACTTCTGATGTGGTAGCAAGTGAATAGCTAAAATAATTGACCATGGGGTCCAGGCTAGTTTCAAGGCAAATGAAGCCAGACTAGAATGTAATCTGAGAGAAGTGAGATGTATCCATTGGAGATTACAATGAAGATGAACAGTAAGTTCAATGGAGAGGAAGAGTAAAGTTTGTAAAAGTGCAGAAGATTAAGATTGGAGATTTCAAAAATGGATATTTTGGAGGTAACATTTTTCAGGGGATATTTAATGTTGAGGTATAGCTTAGTCTGAGGATGACTGAGTTATCCTAGGTAAAATGGAGGTCATTGGAATTTAAAAAGGTGTAAAAGAATTGTGATTCCTGGGTGTTAATGGTTTTTGTCTATGCATATGGAAGACTCCAAAAGTGACTGCAGAAGATAAGACAGAAAAAGATTGAGAGTCAGATACTACAGTTAGGAAAACATAAGATTTTTGAAGAAAAGTTTTGAAAATTGAAAAATTTTGAGCTCATTGATGGCAAGAACTGTGTTTCGTTCATATTTGTCTTTTTCGTATATAGCATATTTTTAACATAGCAAGTGCTCAATAAATATTTGCTGATTGAACTGACTCCATTGCCTTTCTTTCCTCAGAAATTCATATTTATATATGATATGCTAGATAGCTATTTCAAATTCAGAGATCAGGTGATGAAGAGGTAACCTAAGAACTGAGTGACAAGAAGAGTCAACGAAGAAGATTGGGAGAAAGAACATTCCATGTAGTGCAAAGATCCTGTCAGGAAGAAGCTTGGCATGCTTGTGAAGCAAAGATTGCTAGTGTAGTTGTAACATAGTGAACATGGGAGCAGAAAATGATAAAGATAACGTTCGGCAAAAGCCAAACCATGTGGGGCCTTATAGATTAGGTTAAGTAGCTTAGATTTTCTTACAATTGGGATGAGCATTCATAGACGGTGGTAGTTAAGGAATAGGTCAAAATTGGATCTATTTACTCTGATCTACTGCATTAATATATTATACTTTGTCTTCTTTTCCAGCCCTATCTCCCACTATTACTCTGCACATATTATTTATTCCACATAAATCAGTCAGTTATCATTTCCCCAATAATAGTCATGTTTTCCTGTCTGTCTCTTTATCTTTGCTTGCGATGGACTTTTTACCTGGAATGCTTTCTTATCCCTTGCCTCATGTCCAAATTCTAGTAACTTTCACAGTCAAGCCTAAAATGCTATCTACTCCATTCCTACTTCATGAATCCTTCTGTAAATTCCTACAGCCAGAAATAATATCTCCTTTCTATTAACTTCCACAACATTTTGTAAATTCCTTGATGTCAGTCACATTCCATCTTCATTACACAGGATTGAGATAATAATGCATGTGAAAAGTAAGATGCTGAGCAAATGAAAATTATTATGTTACTATTTATTTAGATGATAGTTATTTATATATGTGTCTTATCTTCATTATGCAGACTAGAAACTCCTTGAGAACAAGGACTCTTTACTTATACCTCCCTATTTCTCCCACAGTTCCTTATGCAATGCCTTGCAGTAATAAAGAACAAAAAGAAAGAGAAAGAAAGACCAAAAGAGAAGAAAGAAAGAAGGAAGGAAGGAAGAAAAGAAGGAGGGAGGGAGGAAGGAAAGAAGGAAGGAAGGAAGGAAGAAAGGACTATCAACTTGAATTAAATTGTGGAGGAGGGAAGGGAGGAAGGCCTCTCTCTACATGTGGAAAAGCCCATGACTGGAGTTCCCCTCCCTACCAACATTGCAACAACAATTACAACAAGACAACCATGACATGTGGGTGGAGTCAGGCAATGCTGTGTGCGAAGTAAACTACCTCAAGATATGAAATTACCTCAGCATTTATTTTCCTTTTTGTTCCCCCAACCCCATTTTTTGAAAAAAAAATTGTGGAGGAAAAAAGATTCAGGCAAACTTACATAGAAATTACCAGAACCTGGCCAGTGTAGTGGGACACAACTGTAATCCCACTTATTCAAGAGGCTGAGGAGAGATAATCTCCTTAGGCCAGGAGTTTGAGTCTAGCTTGGGTGACATAATGAGACATTGTAGAAAAAAGAAAGAGAAAGAAAGAAGAAAGAAAGAAAGAAAGAAAGAAAGAAAGAAAGAAAGAAAGAAAGAAAGAAAGAAAGAAAGGGAGAGAGAGAGAAGGAGGGAGGGAGGGAGGAAGGAAGGAAGAGAGAGAGAGGGAGGGAGGAAGGAAGGGAGAGAAAGGGAGGGAGGGAAAGAAAGAAAGGAAGGAAGGACAGAAGGAAGGACGGAAGGAAGGAAGGAAGGAAGGAAGGAAGGAAGGAAGGAAGGAAAGAGAAATTAATAGAACTCAGGTTTGCTAGCAGGAACAAGTACTTCTTTTATGCTAAAGATTATTTTTTCATGTTGCTTTTATCTAATTACAATAAAGAATGTGTCATTTATAGTAAATCACATTCGCCTGGATTTCCTTTTATTTCATAGGTCACCCGTCTCATTGCCTTTGCTGCTTCCTTCTCATCTCCTAGAACTCTAATGTTGGTGGATCTGAGGACTCAGTCCTTGACCATTTCTCTCTATATATTCACTTCCTAGGAAATTTCATCCAGTTTCACAGCTTTGAATGACATATATATGCTGATGATTCTCAAGTTTATATTTTAGCCCTTACCTTTTACCTAAACTTTAGACTCATATGAACCTGCCAGCTTAATGTCTCCAATTGGATACCAGTTAACATCTGAAGCTCAACATGCCACAAATAAAACTTAGTTACTTTACACCCCAAACCTGTTCTTACCCTAGTCTTCTCTACTTCCAGAAAATTCCATCATGATTTATCCCCATTATTCAGTCCAAAATCTAGGAGTGAGCATTGATTTTTTTTTCAAACCGCATATCCAAACCACACTCAAATTGTATCAGTTCTGTCTTAAAGTTTAATTCCAAGTCAAACTATTTCTGTACACCTCCACTGCTACCACATTGCCTAAGTACAATCATCTTTTGCCTGAACTGTTGCAAAAGCCTCCTAACTGGACTCTGTTTCTATTCCTTCTTGACTATAGAAAATTCACTTAGCAGCCAGAGTGATCTTAGAGAATCAGATTATGTCATTCCCATGTTCTAAACCTCCAGTGGCTTCACATATCACTTAGAGTAACACCAAAATGTCTCACAATGGTCACAAGGCCCTCGTGATCTGATCCTTAGCTTCTTCCGAATGTATCTTCTAACTCTTTGCCAAACTGTTTTTTCTACTTTTCCTCATCACACCATTACTTCCTCCAGGCCTTTGCGCCCTCCAGGATCTTGACAGTCTGTCTGGATAAGCAAGGTAACTTTGAGGACAGGTATAGTAGATTATCCATCTTTGTTTCTCCAACAGCTAACTCAATGATTGGCATATAGTGGAACTGAACGATGTATGTGGATAAACAATAGCTTTCTTAAAAAACTTTGAGGTTTTAGCCAACCACATAATCATGGGCTGTATATCAATGTTTCAGTCAACAACCAAATATGATGGTGGTCCCATTAGATTATAACACTGTATTTTTACTGTACCTTCTTTTTAATTTATGTGTCCAAATTTTTCCAAATGGATTGCAATCTCACTCTTTTTAAAAATATTTTCAGGGTAAATATGATAATTTGATACATTCATCTAATGTGTAAAGTTTACTATACCTTTTCTATGTTTAGATACACAAAAAACATTGTTACAATTGCCTACAGTATTCAGCACAGTAACATGCTACGTAGGTTTATGGCTTAGGACAAATAGAATATATTGTATAGCCTAGGCGTGTAGTAAGCTATACCACCTAGGTTTGTGTAAGTACACTCTATGATATTGCACAATGATGAAATCACCTAAAGATGCATTTCTCAGAACACATCCCTGTCATGAAGTGACGCACAATAGAATATAAGCCAACATTGTGGTGTAGTTTCCAAAAATATCTAATGTTACCTTACACTGCATTAACAGAAGCGCATTGTTTGGAGAAAGGCAGATGCTAGTTCTTCCAGTTAGACCACTTCTGGAATGTTGTATTTGGCTACAGGTATCACATATTAAGATATTTTAATCTTAATTGTTGTCTTTCAGGTAAAGGATACTTTTTAGAAGAGGGAAACCACGATGGTAAAAGGACAGAACTATGCCTTGTGAGGAACCATTACAGAAACTGAGAATCTTTACCTTGAATACTTGATGATTGGGGAAGAGCCATGAAAGCGTTCCCCAAACAGCGAAACATCTGCCACATGAAAAGGGGGGTTATGCTTATTCTTGTTGGTTAGAAAGGAAAGAACCAATGGTAGGAGGTTTTAGAGAGAACTAAGGTTCAGCATAAGGAAAAATTGCCTAACAGTTTTTCCCAAACCACTGTTCTACAGGATACCATACCATGTTAGCATAGACAAAGTGTCTTGTGTCTTTACTATAGGATATCTCAGTCTTTAATATGCAAATGTTAACAAGAGGATATAGTATACCTCATTTCCCAAACTTATTTGTCCATACACACTTCTATTCACAGAAAAGCATTAACATCTCTTGAAACAATATTTATAGAACAGTTCAGGTTAAAGCCGCTTTAAAGTGAACGGGCTGTCTTCTGAAGGAGTAGGGTCAGGTTCACATCAAGAGATTAGAAAACTGGGTGGCATTGCTTTCACTTCTATACTTCTGAAATGATAGCCATTAAAACTGAAATATAAAAAGCTTAGGAAAGTAAAGTAAATTCTCTTACCTGTTACATTAACAATGTGAGACCCAACGCTCTTCTAGATGAGAATAATGTAAAACCAGTGGACATGAGGCTCTCTAGTTTAGTGGTTCTAAACTTTTTTTCCTAGTAACACATTGCACAGTCATTGTATTGCCATGCCTATCCCGGATTCATTCATTGTATACAAGGTAATGTTTTCCAACTCTTTTCACTAACACACATACACATACGAACAAAAAACCCTCATGCTCTACCAGCTCCCCCAACCCACAAATTTTGACAAGATCCTTATATGGGTCCATGCCCCTCTACTGAGCATTGCCATTGCTAGACCTCAAACCTCTATTAATAGAGCATTAATATAACCTTTTTTAATAAGAAGGGAATTTTCAGACCTAAAGGAAGAAATAATATTTTAAAATTATGGGAAAAGCAAGTCAGGAAAAATTATCAAAATGGAACCACTACTTTGAGGCTAAATGGAATAATTACAAAACAAAAGTTGGACTTATAAAAACGTTATTATTGAAAATTTGTTGTTATAGGCAAGACAAGATGTAATAATAAGAAAAAGCTGGTCCAGCAACATTGATAAGACAAGGTTGCAAAATTATAATTACTGTCTATACAACTATCCACAGATCAGCATAGTCCAGGGCTGAAACATAGCAGTTCCTAAGAGGAATGTGTACTGTAAAAGGATGAATGGGCTCATCAGAATTGCTACAATTTATACCTATTCCTATTCTCCAGAACCATGTTTACTAGTGTTTATTATCTTAAATATGGGTGCTAGGATCTATCAGTACTGAAAAAAAGAGTATTTATATGAAAAGATAAAATACTATAATAATCACTATATTAACTATGTGTTAGTAAAAAGGAACGCTGTCTCCTATCATCTGTATTGAAAAATTTACTAATGTCTTATCAAACCTGGATAACCAACAAGGCAGCCCCTGGCTGGACCAGATCACACCGTACATACCAATTCTTGTGGTCCTTGTGAATAGCACAATTACCTTGCTTATGAAGAAACTTGAAATACCATTTCTATTATTCTGCAGTTTTGTCCCTAAATCAGCGAGCACCTCAAAAAGCAGTGTTATCAGTTCTAAATGGCAGGTACCTGTAAAGGAATTCCCACATAACTTTGCATACCCTCAGAGACTGATCTTAATTATACAGTTGTATTTTCATGGCCATTAGGAGACACCAGGCCAGCTTTAGCAACGCTGCACAAGATTTACTGAGTTTATGGATAGATCAGAAGACATACAGTCTCAGGGGCCTCATTTAAAGATGTACTGAAAAACCCAGTCTTAGAACTGTCTCTATCATGGGAGGAAGGTGGAAGATCAGCTCAATTACAATGCTACCTCTCTTGCTAACCTACTAGGAGAAAAAAAATGCTTGACCAGGACCATGAATTGGGGAATTGGGGAAAGGACAGAGTCCAGGGAGTCATCAAAGCTTTGTCTTCTTGGTCTCTAGGTTGATCATGTCCCCTTGGATGTGGGGAATCTGCTTATCTGCTGGACCCTGTATATCCTCTGGCTTTACAGGAACATAGTAGTAGCCCATGATGGAGAAGATCAGGCAGACCACCAGTAACAGGCAAGAAAACAAAATGAATTCAGCCCACTGCAAGGAGAAATAAATATGAGAAGATCATGGAAATAAGTGGGTTTGAGCAGAAAAAAAAAAAAAAAAGATTATGGAGAAACTTAAACCTAAAGGGATATTTACAGAATCAGGATTAGGGAGCAGATTGACCCGGAATCACCAATTTAGGCAGACTTTCGCTGGAAGACAACTGGGTTCACTGGAATTTCCTCACATAGGTATATGGTGGTCATTATTGTCACTTACATATATCCATTATATTTTCCTGACAAAGTCTGTGTATCTAACCAATCTCATGTCACAGCACTGAGTGAGGGACATGGGAGGCAGAGAGATGGAGGGAAATGGAGAAGAGAAAGTTGGAGGGAAAACTTTGGGTAGACATGAACTCCTACTTCCCTCAGATACCTACCTGTACCAGGCCACTGAACTGTGCCACGACAAGCACAATGATATTCCCAACTGCCACTGTCAACAACCAAGCTGCCTGAAGTACAGATTTCATGCTAGAGGGCGCCTAGGGAAGATACAGTTTGAAAGTAAACAAACTCCCTATACCACCCTCATGCCCCATGTGTCTATCCTGGAAACCTCTCCCACAAAAGCTCCCAGATTCAAACTTCCCCTGCCATGTTCATCTAGCACATTGATTCAGGAGTGGTAGTAATGTTAACAGTAATAAAATGGAGGTCTTAATTGAATAGTTTAACTCATTATATCATATAATCTTTATTACAACCCTAAGAGATAAGTTCTATTAGATTCTTATTTTACATGTAAAGAAAAATAGCATTACAGAGATGACAATTCACTTGCTCAAGGTTACACACTAGATCATGCAGCCAAAATTTGAACATGGGAGTCTGACTCCACAGCCCTTAGTTTTTAATCTTTAAGTGCTCTTTCCTAGAGCCCAAACAGCACAGACTCGTATGCTATGCTGTACGGTCATGACCTGGGGAGTCAAGATGTAAAGGTCATAGATGTTCAGATTCATATACAAGGAACCAAACATTAAAAGAGATGGAGGTCTTGGCCAGGATCGTATATCTATTTTAGGCAGTGATAGAATTAAAACTCACCATCCTTCAAGCTGTATCTCCATTTTTACTTTCTATTTGCAAAAACTTACCTGTGAATAAGAAAACTCAAGTCCTGTGACAGAGAACATGACCTCCCCGGCTGTAACCAGGGCATATTGTGGTAGCTGCCATGCAATGGACATTTTGTTGGCTGGAATGTCTTCCATCTTCCAGGCCTGAAGACCCTGACTGGTACTCTTAGTAGAAGAAAGAGCAAATGAGCTTATCAGTAGTACCAGTAAATATTCCTAACCATAGCATTCTATGATCTTATATTCATTTCCTCTTTGTGTTACATTTTCATCCTTCTGCTACCTTCAGGAGATTGACCATTTCTGCACAATTCCAGCTTTTTGAAATTTCTTTTTGTATCACTATGCTCACTCACCTGGCTTTAGTCAGTCAGATACCATTATTGACAGAGACCTTAAATGGCATAATATTTTGATATTGCAGTTTGGATTGTTACCATTTGGACCTACTGGGCATTTTGATCCTGGACAACATTTTAACATAAAATGGCATTTGAATTATACAAACAAAATAAATTTTTAGAAACATTTTCTTGAGAACAATTTAATTCCTTATTCCATTTTCTATGTAAGTACAATTAAATTGCTTTAAACATTTTCTATTTTAATTTTTATTTTGCTGAAATTACTTTTATCAGAATGAATTCTTTTCTTTGTAATTCTTACATTGAAGATTTTATTGATCAATTTTTAATACATATCAAATACCACCTACTATTTTGCATTCTATTTACTGCCAGTTATTTTTTAACTCAAATTTTACATATCCAAATTTTGTCAAAAAGATAACTTTTCTGTAAAATTTGGTCAAAAAGAATTTTTTTCAGGGTCTTTTTTGTTATTAATATTACCAAATATATGTGATTCTACAATTAGTTTCTTTTGTCTAAAAGTACTTTTACTACACATACATTTTTAGTTATGGTTTGTTTTATGTAGATTATATCTACTAATATCTTTTCATTTTAAAAACTACATATATTTCTTGAATTAAAACCATTAGGTAGTAGGTGTAATATCTGGATATATAATAAGTTAAAAATAGCAGAGTTAAAACATTAAGGTCAAAGTCTTTGAGATTATAAGTCTTTGGCATCTAAATGCCTTTGATTCTCTGAGTCAAAAGGCCATTGGGTTCAAAAGAGGAAGGTAAAGGAGTTCTGTTTTGCTTTAGCTGAAGGTGCAAACAATACGTAGGCATCTGTTTGGGTTTTCTTGGCATAAGAGAAGACCATGACCAGAGCTTCTAAATGAAAGTCAGATACTTAAATGCCCATAGGTCAGATGGAGACTATGGTGAACTGGACAGCACAGGTTCCATTGAAAGTACATAGCCCCTACAGCACCAACCAATTGACACAGTATTACCTGTCATGAAATATTCTGATTTTTTTTTTGTAAGAAATGTCAAAAATCCAACTTCTCAGGTGAAATCTCTTGAATTTTAAATATTGAAAATTAATTCTTTTGTTATTTTGTCAACATTGTGCAGGCCATACAAGACAGGACTATCGAAGGAAGGGCTCTCAGATCCCCAATTTATGACCTCTACTCTAGATGTTTATTTGATCCTGGTATTCAGAAACATCATGTATGGCTTTTATCTTGAGCAGCAGGTGAGAGACAGAACAACAACAACAACAGCAAAACAGAATAACAGCAGCAACACAAGTGTTACGGGTTGAATTGTGTCCCCCAAAACTCATATGCTGAAGTCCTAATACTCAGTACCCTCAGAATGTGACCTTATTTGGAAATAGGGTTGCTGTGTATGTAATTAGTCAAGTTAAAATGAGGTCATTATGGTGGGCCTAATCCAATATGATAGATATCTTTATTAAAAAAGGAGTGTGTGGGGGGGAATTTGAACAGACAGGCACATAGGAAAAACATGATGTGAAGATGAAGGCAGACATTAGAGTGATTTTTCTACACACTAAGCAATACCAAATATTTCCAGCAAACCACCAGGAGCTATGGGAAAGGCATAGAACAGATTCTTCCTCACAGCCCTTGGAAGGAACCAACCCTACCAGCACCTTGATCTCAGACTTCTAGCCTCCATAATTGTGAAACAATAAATTTATGTTCTGTAACCCACTCAGGTTGTGGTGTTTTGTTACAGCAGCCCTAGAAATTAATAGGGTTAGGTTGGTTTAATATCTGAAAATCAATTAATGTAATATATCATATCAAATAAAATAAAGGGCAAAAACATATTATCATCTCAATAAATGCAGAAAAAGTATTTGATGAAATTCAACACCTATTTGTGGTAAAAGGAACAAACAAAAATACCCTCAACAAACTAGGAATAGAAAGTAACTTCCTCAATCTGATAAAGTGTATCTATGAAAAACCCACAGATAACCTACATAATGATAAAAGACTGAATGCTTACTCCCTAAGAGGATGTCTGCTATCTCACCTTCTAGAGGTTCAAGCCAGAGCAATTAGGCGAGGAAAATAAATAAAAGGCATACAAATTGAAAAGAAAGAAGTAAAGCTATCTCCATTTCCAGATGATATAATCTTGTATGTAGAAAGTCTAAGGGATTCACTAAAAAACTATTAGAACTAATAAATGAGTTTAGTAAGGTTGCAGGATACAAGACCAACATATAAAAATAAATTGCATTTCTATAACTTGCAAAGAAAATCTGAAAATGGAATTAAGAAAATGATTCCATTAACAAGAGCTTTGAAAAGAATAAAATACTTAGGAATAAATTTAACAAAACAAATGTAAAATTTCTATTCTGAAAACTACAAAATATTGTTGAAAAAATTAAAGAAGACCTGAATAAATGAAAAAACATCTCATGTTCACTGATCAGAAGACTTAATATTATTAAGATGACAATATTATTCCCCAAAATGATCTTCAGATTTAACATAATCCTTATCAAAATCCCAGCTAGCTTCTGATCCTAAACTGATCCTAAAATTCATATAGAAATTCATGGGACCCAGAATAGACAAACCAATCCCAAAAAAGAACAAGTTTGGAGACTCACACTTTCTGAATTCAAAATTTACTACAATGCAACAGTAATCAAGACAGTGTGGTACTGGCACAATGATAGACACACAGATCAATGAAATAAATTTGAGAATGCAGAAATAAGCCCTCATATATATGCTCAATTGATTTTTGACAAGAGTGCCAAGACCATTTGATGGGGGAAGAATAGTCTTTTGAACAAATTGTGCTGGGACAACTGGATATACACATACAAAAGAATAAAGTTGGACCTCTTACCTTATATTATATATAAAAATTAATTCAAAATTAATTAAATGCTGATGTTATCACTTTTAACATCCCCTATGGAGACAATGGGATTTCTAAAGTCATTATAGAACTTGTTATCTTACACTAGAAATAAGTATGTGTTCCTGTCTGGCCACAGAATCTTCTTCTTTATCATCTTTTGTCCCTGCCAAGAGGACAGAAGATGGAGGTGGTTGGGAGGGGGGGCTGTGAGCTACTTACATTAGTGATAACAAACAGATATGCTGCACCAAAGTCTAGTAGACCCAAATTCAGAGAGAAGTCCTTATCTTCTGTTCTACAATGTACTGCAGGGTATCTGGAACAGAATGAGTTTAGGTTAGAATAAACATCACAGGTTAGAAAAGCATTCTCATCTCTAGGGAAAGTGATCTCATCTCTCTACTGATGGTGAATGAAGCAGTGAAGTCACCATTTCTCTTTGAAGAGAGATGTTTCTAGGAGTGAGTTATCATGCCAGGTTTCTGCCCCTAGTTTGTGTTCTTGATTGCTTGCTTGTTAGATATTTTTTTAAAATCTTAAACCTGAACGAATCATCTTCTTTTGTGGACTTCAGGTCCAGTTGAACTATTCTCATACAAATCTTATGACTTAGTGAAACATCATAAAACAGTGAACCCAAGAGGATAAACTCTAAGTAATGAGGTGCCAATGGGAGGAACCAAAGGGTACTTCCTTTGGTAGGAGTGAACCAATAATAAGCTTTGCAAAATTCACATAGATGGGCTGGGTTAACTATACAGTATGACCTTCACAATAATCATGATCTCAATATATCTATGTAGAAAAAGTGAGACTGAGGGGAGGAAGCAAGAGTTGAAAAAGAACAGGAGTTTTTCTATACTCAAAATTAGCCAAGGGCCGGGCGCGGTGGCTCACGCCTGTAATCCTAGCACTCTGGGAGGCTGAGGCGGG
>CAUYRB010068352.1:0-44647 GCA_963574695.1 Propithecus perrieri
AAAAATACATAGAAAAAATTAGCCGGGCATGGTGGCACATGCCTGTAGTCCCAGCTACTTGGGAGGCTGAGGCAGAAGGATCACTTGAGCCCAGGAGTTTGAGGTTGCTGTGAGCTAGGATGACGCCACGGCACTCTAGCCTGGGCAACACAGTGAGACTCTGTCTCAAAAAAAAAAAAAAAGCCACTGTGCAAAGTGAGATCACACATTTTCTTAATATTGCATTTAATCTCTTTCATGACCCATTAAAAGTACCCTCATTTGCGAGATCAGTAAGGCTCACAGGGGTAAAGTAATTTGTCTACAGTCACTTAGCTTCTAGAGGCAGGAGAAATTAAATCCAGAGGCTGTCTGAAGCTCATACTCTACCCACTATACCATACTGTCTTCGCTACAAGGTAAAGAATAACCTTTCTAAAATTCATGCAAATTTTTAAAAGATTCACAAAACCACTTAAGCTAAGAAAGACATGACTGAACAAAAAACAGTGAATGGTTTGGTCTTAAAAGAAACTTCCAGTGTTTCCCAAATAATAACAGAAATTATAGATAAGAATACAACAACTGAATTTAGACTTGCCGTTCTCTCCAACAACATAAAACCAAGCTCGATTATTCATTCCTACAGCCAGATGATAAAGACCTACTGCTACAAAGCTGGGTTCCACATCAACAGAAACTGTGATTGGTTGCTCCTATACAATAGAAAAGTAACAGTAGTGAATCAATTGCCACATCTGTTTTGATTTTATTAATAAATAAAAGAAAAACAACACCATTTTCATACTCCTTCAACAGGGTTGGCTACGGTAACTTCAAGGAGGGAGGTAAGATATGCAATTCTTGTGCTGCAGGCGTCCCCGAGAATGGGAAGTTTGGTCAGGAAAACGTGAAGTGAGCCTCTTTGGGTAGACAGTGCCAGTAGCTGACCATCATCTGTCCAGGACATGGCACCCAATCCTGAAATAATTCACAAAATAAATGATTATTTAAAAACGATATACTGTTGCAGGCAAGCCAGCAAATATTTTCACTTGAGCTACCAGAGGCATACAAATCTTTAAATATTTTCTTTACTATTAATAGTCTGAGTAGTTTTTATTTAAACTAGGAAATTCACCATGGACTGGCATAAGAATATGGGCACTGAATATAACTCAAAGGGAAAGTTGTCATCTGTCAATAAAGGCAATGTGTTCTGAGAAATCTGGCCTTAGGCAATTTCATCGTGCAAACATCATATGGTTGTACTTACACAAACCTAGATGGTATAGCTTACTACACACCTAAGCTGTATGGTACAGCCTATTGTTCCTAGGCTACAGACCTGGACAGCATGTTACTGTACTGAATACTGTAGGCATTATGTATGTATTTGTGTACCTAAACATATTTAAATGTAGAAAAGGTACAGTAAAAATATGGTACAATCTCACAGGATCACTATCGTATATGCAGTCCGACATCGACTAAAATGTTGTTATGTGGGGCATGACTATATGTAAGAATTTATATTTTACAACTGAAATTAGGATAAAATTCACTATAAACCTCTGGATCAAAGTGGACTTACAACCTTCTAGTCAAGTAGACTGACTTAACATAATTACTAAAAAATAAGGTGACTAATTTAGGGAACTCTAGCGAAGGGTGTTAATTTTATTCCTCCTGCAATGAATGCCAATCACACAACAACAAACACATTACTCTCTGTAATTGGAATAAAATATCAATCTGCTTTGGAAAAATCTATACCTTTATTTTCATCATCCAGGTTGACTATAGCATATACGTCTTTTAATTCTGCCAAGTCATACATTTTAATGCTGAAAAATAAAAAACATATACTTTGAATACATATGAACTTTATGTAAGATTGGTTTAGTTCACAAAAAATTACAAACCATGGAATAGGTCAGTGGTTTCCAAAATGGGATATACAGGATGATCCACTGAGTTATGGTAAGAAAATAGTAGAATTTCTATATTTGATTATATTTTATCTTTTAAATTTTTCTGGGTTTTTTTAGTGCATGCAGGGATTGGGGGAGAGTGCAGCGTCATTGCCTGGCTTAATTGTCTGATCTACAGCTTCGGGAATGAGGAGGTTAAAACTGTTCTGAAGAAGTCTGAGTAGGAAA
The DNA here is from genome assembly GCA_963574695.1 of Propithecus perrieri. Classification (NCBI taxonomy): domain Eukaryota; kingdom Metazoa; phylum Chordata; class Mammalia; order Primates; family Indriidae; genus Propithecus; species Propithecus perrieri. Next base: position 2,142 of record CAUYRB010068352.1, read on the forward strand.
TATTCTCCTGAGCAGTACTAATTATCTTACGATGATGCAGGTTTTTCTTTACGTGTTCCCCTTCTCCGCTGCCGAGAGTTCTTTCACATAAAAAGAAGTAAGGTATAATACAGAAAGAGCATTAGAATCAGATGGCCTAGGTTGAAAGCTCTGAAAAATGGGGGCGTAATATTACTTCATAAGGTTTTTGGGAAGAATAAGTTAGCGTAAATGAAAGCTGTACAGCACACGCTGGGACCTGACAGCGGTAACATTTCTCCTCTCCTTGTCTCCTTTTCTCCCTCCTCTTATTCTCTCCTTGTGTTTTTCCCTTACGTTTTTTCCCTCATTGTTTTCACTGAATTAAACTTCTAATTTTGAGGTAATTATAGATCCACATGCAGTTGTAAGAAGTGATATAGAGAGACTCTGTGTACTCTTTATCCCTAATGGTAACATCTTGAAAAACTCCAGTATAATACCACAATCAGGATATTGACATTGATATGATCCATGAATCTCATGCAGATGTCCCCAGTTTTACTTGTACTCAGGGTTTGTGTTTAGTTCTACACAACTTGTTTTTTGATTTTTTTTTTATTTTAGCATATTACAGGGGTACAAATGTTTAGGTTACGTATATTGCCTTTGCCCCACCCGAGTCAGAGCTTCAAGCGTGTCCATCCATCTACACAATTTTCTCACACGAGACTTCTTAGACCTATAACCACAGTCAGGATACAGACAACACACAGTTCCACGACGACAAGGATCCCTCATGATGCTTTTGTTTTTTTTTTTAACAGACAGGGTCTCACTCTGTCAACCAGGCTAAGGTGCAGTGGCCTGATCATAGTTCACTGTAACCTTCAACTCCTGGGCTCAAACAATCCTCCTGTCCCAGGCTCCTGAGTAGTTAGGACTATTGGTGCACACCACCACACCCACCTAATTTTTTTTTTCTGTAGAGATAGGGGTCTCGCTATGTTGCCCAGGCTGGTCTCAAACTCCTGGCCTCAAGTGATCCTCCTGCCTTGGCCTCCTATTGTATAAACAACCACCTCCTTCCTCTCCACCCCAGCCCATCTCTATCCCCTGGCAATCACTAATCTATTCTGTTTCTATAATTTTGTCATTTTGTCATAATTTTAAGATCATATAAATGGAATTGTAAAGTATGCAACCTTTTGAGATTGCTTTTTTTTCCCTCAGCATAATCATCCTCTGGAAATTCAAAATTGTGTATGTATCAATAGGCTGCTCCTTTTTACTGCTAAGTAGTATTCCCTGGTATGCATTAATCTCAGTTTGCTTAACCATTCGCCCTTTGAAGGACATCTGAATTTGTTTCCAGTCTTTGGCTTTTACAAATAAAGGTGCTATAAACATTCATATACAGGTTTTTGTGTGAAAGTCAGTGTTCATTTCTGTGGGATAAATGGCCAAGAGTACAACTGCTGGGTCATATGGTAATTAATATTTAAGAAACTGACAAACTGTCTTCCAGAGTAGCTGTACCACTATACATTCCCACCAGCAATTTAAGACTAATCCAGTTTCTTCTCATTCTCACCAGTATTTGGTGTTATCACTATTTTTCATTTTAGCCATTCTAATAGATGGATAGTGATATCTTATTGTGATTTTAATTTGCATTTCTCTAATGGCTACTCATGTTAAACATCTTTTCTTGTATTTATCATCCTTATATCCTATTTGGTGAAATATCTTTCATCCATTTTCTAATTGGATGGTTTGCTTTTTTTACTGGTTTTTTTAAAAAAATGGTAACTATGCATAAATTTATTATTATTATATTGCTTAAACTGATATGTAAATAGATAACTGACATTTAAAAATGGTATCAACATAGTATTGAGGAGATAACATATAGAAGCAAAATGTCTGAACATACTATTGGGTTTTAAGAGTTCTTTATATATTCTATTATAGATACTGGTCCTTTGTTGGATATGTGGTTTGCAAGTATCTTCTCTCATTTTGCAGCTTTTCATCTTCTTTAATGGAGTCTTTCACATAGCAAAAGTTTTCAATTTTGATGAAATCTAATTTATCAATTTTTCTTTTTATAGATCACACTTTTTGGTTTCTAGTCTAAGAACTCTTTGCCTACCTCTGGATCCAGAAGACTTTCTCCTATGTTTTTATCTAAAAAATTACAGTTTTATATTTAAGTCCCTGATCCATTTTGAGTTCATTTTTTATTAAGGTGTGAGGTGTGGGTTGAGGTTCATTTTTTTTTTTTGCTTGTGGATGTCCAGTTGCTCCAGCACCATTTGTTGAAAAGGCTATCTTGCTACCATTAAATTGCTTTCACACCTTTGTCAAAAACCAATTGTGCATATTTATGTGGGTTTATTTCTGCCTTCTCTATTCTGTTCCATTGACCTATATGTCTCTCCCTGTGCCAATATTACATGGTCTTGATGACTGTACCTACATAATAAGCTTTAATATTGGGTAGAATGATTCCTCCCATTTTATTCTTTTTAAATATTGCTTTGGCTATTGCAGTATCTGTACCTATCCATATATTTTAAAATAAGTTCATCTATGTCTACAAAAAACCATGCTGGGATTTTGATATGAATTTCATTAAACTATAGATCAACTTGGGGGGAACTGACATCCTTACTGTATTGAGCCTTCAATCTATGAACACAACATGCCTCTCCATTTATTTGGGTCTAATTTGATCTTTTTTATTAGCTTTTGTAATTTTTCAGCATAAACGCTGTACATGCTTTGTTAGACATACAGCTAAGTATTTCATTTTCTTTGGAGTGATTGGAAATGGGATTGTCTTTGTTTTCACATGTTAATTGTGAGTATAGAGTAATGTGAGTGATTTTTGGGTGTTGATCTTGTATCTTGTAACCTTGCTCAACTCACTTACTAGTATTAGTTGTAGGAGTTTTTTTGTAAGATTCCTTGGGATTTCCTACATAAAAAATCATGCCATCTGCAAATAGACATAGTTTTAATTCTTCTTTTCCAATCTGAGTGCTGTTTTTCTTTTTCTTGCCTTACTGTGGTAGCTAGAACTTCTAACATTAGATTGAATAAGATTAGTGAGAGCAGATATACTTGCCTTGTTCCCAATATTAGGGGACAGGTATTCAGTCTTTCACTATTAAGTATGATGTTACCTGTAGGTTTTTTGTACTTGTTCTTTATCAGGTTGAGGTAATTATCCCCTATTCCTAATTTGCTGAGTTTTTATCATAAAGGATTTTCTGAAATGCTATTTCTATATCAATTGATGTGATCATATAGTTTGTCTTTTTTAGCTTTTTGTATCGATTGCATTAATTTTTAAATGTTAAACTAGCCTTGCATACCTGGAATAAATCACACTTGGTCATGAGGTTTAATTCCTTTTACATATTGCTAGATTCAGTAGTCTAAAACTCTGTTGGGAATTTTCGTGTCCAAGTTCATGAAAGAGACTGATCTGTATTTTTCTTTTATATACTGTCTTTGGTTTCAGTATAAGAATAATACTAACTTTATAAATTGAGACTACAATCAAGGTAATAGACATATCCGTAAAAAAAAAGTTGAGAAGTGTTCCCTCTTTGATTTTCTGAAACAGATTTTGTAAAATTGGTATTAATCATTTTTTAAATGTTTGAATGTTTGATAGAACTCTTCAATGAAACCATATGGGCCTAGAGATTTAGTTTTTGGGAGCATTTAAATTACTAATTCCATTTCTTTAATAGTTACAGGGTTAATTGTGCTAATTGAGATTATCTGTCATTTGGGTTGAGTTTTGATAGTTTACGGTTTTCAAAGAATTGTTCATTTCTTCTAAGTTGTCAAATTTCTGACTATAAAGTTGTTTGTAATATTTCCTTATTCTCTTAATGGCTTCCAGATCAATAGTGATACACATGAGATTCTATAGTGATACACCTGCCTCATTCCTGATATTGGTGATTTATGTCTATTCTTTTTATTTTTGTCAGTCTTGTTAGAGGTTTATCAATTTTTTTTTCAAAAAACCAGTTTTTTGTTTAATTGATTTTTTCTATTTTCTTATTTCAATTTCATCAATTTCTGCTTTTTATTATTTTCTTCCTTCTACTTTGGGTTTATTTTGCTTTTTCTTTTTTCTAGTTTCTTGAGGTAGGAAGTTAGATTATTGATTTGAGACCTTTTTTCTATAAATTTTCTCAACACTGCTTTAGCTGACTCCCACATTTTGAAATATTTTCATTTTCATTCAGTTCCATGTATTTTAAAATTGCTTTGAGACTATGACCTATGAATTATTTAGAAATACACTGTTTAATTTTCAAGTGTTTAGAGATTTTCCTGCTGTTATTGATTTCTGGTTTGATTACATTATGGTCAGAAAATGTATTTTGTATGATTTGATTTAAATTTGTTAAAGTTTTTTTCATGGCCCAGGATACAGTCTATCTTGGTGAATCTTCCATGGGCATTTAAAAAATGTGTGTTTTGTTTTTGTTGGGTGCAGTGTTGTATAGATGTCTGGTAGGTTTAGTCGGTTTATAGTATCATCCAAGTCTTTTATATTCTTGTTGATCTTCTGCCTACTTGGTTCTATATATTACAATTGTCCCAAAGTATCTGAAGGGTGTTGGTTCCAGAGCACTCTCCCCACCCCCATGAATACCAAAATCTATGGATGCTCAAGTCCCTTATATAAAATGGCATAGTATTTGCATATAACCTACACACATCCTCCTGTGTAGATGAAGTCACCTCTACATTATGTATGACACCTAATACAAGGCAAATGCTATTTAAATGGTTATGCTGTATTTTTAAACTTGTGTTATTCTTTATTGGTTTTTCCCCAAATATTTCTGATCCACAGTTGGCTGAATCCATGGATGCAGAACCCACAGATACAGAGGGCCAACTGTATTGGAAATAGGGTACTGAAGTCTCCAACTTTTATTGTTAAATTGTCTATTTCTCCTTTCAATTCTGTCAGTTTTTACTTTACATTTTGGGACTCTTTGTTAGGTGCACGCACATTTAGAATTGGTATATCTTCTTGGTGAATTGAGCCTTTAGTCAATATGTAATATCCCTCTTTATCCTTGGTAATTTTCTTTACTCTGAAGTCTACTTTGTCTGATATCAAGATAGCCACCCCAGCTTTCTTCTGATTAGTATTTCTATGTCTATCTTTTTCCATCCTTTTATTTAGTTACATCTTTATTAATTAATTAATTAATTTTTGAGCCAGGGTTTTGCTCTGTCGCCCAGGCTGGAGTGCAACGGTGTGATCATAGCCCACTGCATTCTCAAACTTCCGAGCTCAAGTGATCCTCTTGATCCTCTTGCCTCAGCCTCCCAAGCAGCTAGGACTACAGGTGTGCACCACCATGCCTGGGTAATTTTTCTTTTGTAGAGATGGGGTCTCACTATGTTGCTCAGGCTGGTCATAAACTGCTGACCTCATTATCCTCCCTACCTCAGCCTACATTCCACTTGAATGAGCAAGCGCTGGTATTACAGGCATGAACCACTGCACCTGGCCTAGTTACATCATTATATTTGAAGTGAGTTTCTTACAGACAGCACATAATAGGGTCATTTAAAAAAATCCATTCTAAAAGTCTGTTTCTGATAATTTTGTCATTTATATTTCATGTAGTTATTGATACATTTGAATTTAAGTCTACTGTTTTATTATCTGCTTTACATTTGTTCCCTCTGTCTTTTGTCTGTTTTCCCTTTCTTTTCTTCATTTGGATTATTGGAACATTTTTTAGTATTTCATTTTAATTTATCTATTGGGCTTTTATATATATCACTTTATATAGTTTTTTAGTGGTTGCTCTAGATACATATTTAATTTTTCAGTCTATTTAGAATATCTGCTATTTCAAGTGGAATGTAGAAGTCTTATCACATATAAAACCTTTTAACCTATCCCCTTCTTCATACTGCAGTTGTCTTGTGTATTGCATTTTCATACACTGAACACCTCATTAGACATTATAACGTTTGCTTTCAATCATCATATATATGTTAGAGATATCAAAAGAAAAAAATAGCCAGATATTTACCATTTCTATTGCTCTTCCTTCATTCTTAATGTCTCAAATTTCCTTCTGTCCTCAGTTCTCTTCTATCTGCAGAACTGCATTCAGCAATTCTTTCAGAGTGGGACTGCTGGCAAGAAATTCTCTTCGCTTTCCTTCATCTGGGAATGTTTTTATTTCACCTTCATTACTAATGTGTATTTTCACTGGATATAGGATTTCAGTTGACAGTGCTTTTATTTCTGTACTTCGAGAACGTTGTGACACTTCCTTCTGGCCTCTATGCTTTATGGTGAGAAATCCACTGTCATTCCAAATGTTACTCTCTGGGTGCTTTCAAGTTTTCTTCTTTGTCTTTATCTTTCAGCAGTTTGTGATGTGTGTGAGCCTAGATTTCTTTGGGTTTATCCTTTTTGGGATTTGCTGAACTTATATATATGTAGGTTTATATCTTTTGCCATAAAGAAGTTTCCAGCCATTATTTTTAGGATTCCGATGACACAAATGTTAGACTTACTGTTATTGTGCCATAGGTCTCTGAGACTTAATTTTTTTCAATCTTTTTTTCCCTCTGTGTTCAGATTGGATATTTTCTATTGATCTATCTTCAACTTCACCGACTCTTTACTCTGTGATCTCCATTTGCTATTAAGTCCACTGTAGTTACTGCATTTTTCAGTTCTAAAATTTCGATTTCGTTCTTCTTTATTGGTTCTGTTTCTTTTCTGAGCCTTTTTATCTTTCCATTTGTTTCAAGCCTTTTCCTCTCAGGGCATTTCTATAACACCTGCTATCTGCATTATCTTGCTGTTGGTGTTTTTTGATTGCCATTTCCCAAGTGAGTTAAAATTGTCCTGATTCTTCATATGCTGAGTAATTTTGGGTGATATTCTGGATACTGTGTTATGAGACTGTGTCTAATCTAAATCCAAAGGAGGTTAATATTTTTGTTTCAGCAGGCAATCAACCTGGCTGGGTTCAGGGCACAAGTTTCAAGCAGCCTTTTGTAGCTTACGGTTTCAATATCAGTTCCATTTTCAAAGCTTTTGCAGTGGTATTCAGATGTGTCCCTGTGTGGTTCACTAAGTGGCCAGTATAAGACCTGGGCTATGGTCTTAAGGCTATCTAATCCTTAGTTCAGTTCTCAAAGTCTTTGGTACATGTTTAGGATAAGTCTATACAAATGAACTTAGGGGTGAACCCGGGAGTTCATAAATATCTTTACAGGTTCACTTTCCTGAGTTCCTTCCTCTCTTTTGTCAACCTGGTACTTTCTGATTCCCCAGGGCTCCTCTTTTTGGTCCTCTAGGAATGCTGGGGCTCTAGTTACTCTGTTCCACTTTGTATTTCCCATAACCGCACCAGTACCTATGGCCAAGCAGTGGGAGGACAGTGAAAAATAAGCAACAGGGGTTTGCCCAACCTTCTTGGGACTACATCTAATTCAAGATAAGGTTACCCTCCATCAAGTGCTTTAGGTGCCTGTGGGTCCTTGGTACCACTGCTGTTACTGCCACTGCCATGGTCAGGTTACTTGGTGGCTGGGGCATGAGAGAACAAAGACAAAAGAAGAAGAAAATCAGAGGATTTCCCCAACTGCAACTTGAGCAAGAACTAGAGAGCTTCCCTTAGAGCTCTCTCTGTGCTCTGGTGACTACTTCTAGGTTTCAGGCTGCCCCGAGTCTGGCTGAGACCAGAGGACAAATGGGAGAATCCCTGCTAGTTAGGTGGCACTTTGAATTCTGTCTTCTCCAATCTACCTGCTACTATTTACTTTTCAGAGTCCTTAAATAGCTGCTCTAGGCATTCTGTCCAGGTTTTATAGCTGTATTCAGAGGAAGACACAGGGCGGAGTGTGCTTACTCCATGTTACCCACAACTGCCTATGTTTATGATTGATTTTCAAGCATATTCCATTTTATTAATACATTTTTTTCCCTGAGTGTTAAAGGAATAACCTGAGTGGTAAAGGAGCCTTAGAAATTTTTAATTGCAGGGTGTGGTGGCTCACACCTGTTAATCCCAGCACTTTGGGAAGTCAAGGCAAGAGGATCAGTTGACGCCAGGAGCTTGAGACCAGCCTGGGCAACATAGTGAGATGCTGCCTCTACAAAAAAATTTAAAAATTAGGTGGGTATGGTGGCATGCACCTGTAGTCCTGTTACATGGGAGGCTGAGGCAGGAGGATCGCTTGAGCCCAGGAGTTTAAGGCTGCAGTGAGCTATGATCATGCCACTGCACTTCAGCCTACGTGACAGAGCAAGATCTTGTCTCAAAAAAAAAAAAAAAGAAAAAAGAAAAAAATTCAATTGTAAACATGTTGTAGGAGTGCCAGATTCATATTAGCCACCAAAGTCTGGTTGATTCTCTTGAGTGTTCCTTATATAAACTTTCTTAGAAATATGTGAATATAACTTACCTGTTATCTCCACATGTAGCAACTTTGTTAAGAGTGTGTGAAACTGCAATACCAGTTAGATTATCTCTATGGTTACGACCTTGAAGCACCTCATGACCAACCTCTGGAACATGAGTAGAAATGACCACAAAAATTCCACGTGAAAAACCAATTGCGATGTAGCCATCACCACACCTACAGCAACAAAGGTGACAATATGGTAAAAAAAAAAAAAAAAAAGGAGTTTAACTATTATTGGCAATAAGATAAAATAACAGGTACTTTAAAATGAAGGAATATATTCTTACAAGATAGAATATAATTTATCAAGGGCCTACTCTGTGTCAGATAACATGCTAAATAATTTCACATACTAATTCAGAAAATGTTATATATAAAATTAAATGTTACAGACAAAAATTAAATATAATTAGTAGGTAAAAACACACAGATGTCCTTCTGTAATGAGCTTTTCGTACATACCAACGATAGCAGACAATGTTGCCATAGTGCTGCTGAAATTCCAAGTCAGTCGGCTTATCTGGATCATACAGATTAAAAAGACACAAATTTCTCTTGCCAAGCACCATACTTATCTGCCAGAAAAGATTAGGAGATTGTGAAATGAATTACATAGTATTTCATGAAAAGACCAGTAAGCAAATCCAATAGCTGAACCTAATTTATGCAAATAAGTTCAGTTTAGATATGCTAAATGCTATAATTAGTATAATAATGTGACTCACTAAAAAAAATGCATTTACTAATATATATCCTGGTAAGGGTCCTTGGCTTTACATATCTTCAATATATCCTTTGAAATATGCTAAAATTCCTTTGTGGAATAACCTTTTAAGCTCTCTCATTAGAGTACTACACATATGAGATTGTAAATCCAAAAGTTCCATGGCAAATGAATTTATATTCAGAGTATAAAGAGACTTCCATTCTAAGAGGCCATTCTGCTTTTGAGCCATCTGGGATTACAGGTCTATACCCTTGTAGATAATCTATCTTGGTTTTTTATACCCTCACTGTTTCCATCACCTGCAGGTCAGTGTGCCTAAACTAGTGTCCCTATTGATTGTGCAAATCAATATTTAAATGTAATTCTCAGTATAGGGTGTAATCGTGTTGGGGAGAGAAAAGAGTGTATTACTTATTTGGGATCGTTAAGGGTGATGCCTTGATATATTTCCTTGATCCTAAGATGCTATCAACTGTAAATCACTATCAATTTAATCATAGCTTTTTAGGAGATAAAGAAATATTACCTCCTTAAATATATTCATGTTGTTCGTGAAAATCATCTGGATTTCAGGAGGTTAAAATGTGGCAGGGAAAATGCATCTAAGTATTAAAGAAACAAAAACTACAACTTCCAGAGAGCTCTGTTTACCACATTAATACAGTAAAAATTTAAAAATGATATAGAAATAAATACTTCTGTTCTTAAAGGTACCCCAACTTTTTCTACTCCCACAAGAATAAAAAGAGCAACACCAGCTATAACAGAAAGCTGTTCTCATTTGCTGTGGTATCAAGTAGTCAGCAGCAGAGAAAACAAATTTTAGGGCTAAAAGGCTGAGCCCTATCTTGGCTTAATAAACAACAAACATAATTTCATCTGAGAAAAAGAACTAGTATATTCTACAAAATTATTTGGGCACGGATTTGATTTAGAATTCTTACTGTGCTTTCAGCAGCAGAGTTTCGGTCTTCTGTCCTCATCATGGAAAACTGCATGTTACTTGGCTCTGATCTCACTGATATCTACAGGGGTAAAAATATCATCACTGTGAACAAAACCAATATTCAAATTCATCCTGAATATTAATAAAACAGGTAACTTGCTTTTATTTCTGAATAATGTTGGATTAAACTAAAAAAAATCCTACTGCCACAAATATCTAGCAATTCTGGATAAAACAGAACACATATCCTATTAAAGAAACAGAAAGCTTGAAAGAAGGAAAGGGGAATTTACAGCGTTTATCACAACAAAGATCAAACTAAAAACACAGAGTGGAGCAGGTGTAGTGGCTCATGTCTGTAATCCCAATGCTTTGGAAGGCCAAGGCAGGAGGACTGCTTGAAGCCAGGAGATTGAGACCAGCTTGGGCAACATAGTGAGACTCCATCTCTACGTAAAATAAAAAATAAATTAGCCAGGCATGGTGGCATGTGCCTGTAGTCCTAGCCACTTGGGAGGCTGAGGGAGGAGGATCACTTGAGCCCAGGAGTTTGAGGCTGCAGTGAGCTATAATGATGTCATTGCATTCCAGCCTGGGCGACAGAGCAAGACCCTGTCCCTAAAAAAATAAAAATTAAAACCACAGTGTGTGCAGTTACTGATGACACAGCTATCCAGAGCAGCTAGTACGGGGAGACAATAAGGAAGCCCATTTGTCTTAGCTTGAGCTCTAGGTCAGAAAAAACAAAGAAAGTTCATCTCAAGAATTTAATCGAAGACCTCCCCTCCTATTCTCAGTATAGTATGAGGTTTAAATTTACATGTTTGAATGGTCTGGGAGCTCCCAAAGTGAGGATTTAATATAAAATGTGGAAAGATCCAGGCTCATAATATTCCTGTAGTGTCTGACAAAAACAAATCCAGAGCTTCTAGTAAGGTTGAAAACAATTTCCACAGATAAATTCTGCTCGAGGTGAGCTCAAAATTCAAAATTACAAAACTCACAAAGAAATAATGCATTGAGAGCAGAAGTCAGCAGATCTAAAAACAGAATTACATGAAAGAGAAATATAAGATAAATACTTCAAAAATGATTAAAGACATAAAAGGACTCATAAATATGAGAAAAGACTTTTTTAAAAAGCTCAGACAGACTTTTTTTTGAATGCATATGTACTTCTGTATTGTAAGAGGTGCATATGGTGCGCTGAATCCTAAAAAAGCGGTATTGCTGGGTTGAAATGTAAGTGCATATATAGTTTTGTTACCTGCTTTCAAGTTTCCCTCCAAGAGGGGCATGTCAATTTTATCTACAGTTTCACCAAAAGAACATGTTGTCATATTATATATAATTTTTGCCAGTCTGATAGGTGAGAAATGGTATTTTAGTGTGGCTTTAATTTGTCGTTCCTTAATTATGAATGAGTTTGATCTTTTTTCCCATATGTATGAGCACCATTTTTATATATTTTTGTATGATCTACCTATTCAAGTATTTCAGGCAGATTTTTAAAAGAACTACAAAGTACTTTCTAAAAATAAAAAATAGAGTCATTAAAATAAACTCTCCCAGTACTTTGGGAGGCTGAGGTGGGAGGATTGCTTGAGGCCAAGAATTCAAGAGAAGCCTACGCAACATAGTGAGAGTCCATCTCAAAAAAAAAAAAGCCAGGTGTAGCGGAGAGCACCTGTAGTCTCAGCTACTCAGGAGGCTGAGGCAGGAAGAGCACGTGAGCCCAGGAGTTCAAGGCTGCAGTGAGCTATGCTTGTGCCACTGCACTCCAGCCTGGGTGACAGAGTGAGACCCTATCTCTAAAAAATAAATAAATGAAAATAAAAATTAAAAAGAAAATAAAAATTTAAAAACTCAATGGGATAGACAATTAGACAAATTTGAAGAAAGAATATGTAAACTACTCTGAGAAAATTATCCAAAAGGTTGCAGAGTGGCAAAAGATAGACTCTATGACCAAGAGATTAGGAGACATGAGAAGGTGCAACATATATTTAACAGATACTCTAGATAAACAGAATAGAAAAGACAAGAGGTAATATTCAAAGAGATAATAATGACTAAGAATTTTCCTGAATTGACAGAAGGCAGCAATTTTCAGATTCAGGAAGACAAATCCTGAGCAGGACAAATAAAAATAAATCCATACAAGTAACACTGCAGTGATCTGCAGAATACCAAAATTAAAACAACTGAGAGAAAATACCAAATGAAGCAACACTTATGCAACACAAAGCAATGTATGCTTTGCTTACTACATGACGACTTAAGTAGAATGTCTAATTTTGGAAGCAGATTTCTTAAGGATTAGAAATAGGAAATATTAATAGCTGTCTTGTAGGTAAAAAATGGCAGATTGGTAGTGACTTCCTGGGATGCTATGTGGAAAAAATATTCTAATGCCATATGATGATTCGGCGGAGGGGAAAAAATTCAGTATCTATTGGTGATGTCTGATATGGACTCAAGAGGGGAGTAGTAGCATTTGTACTGTATATCTACCATTCTATTTTTAAAAGACATTGAAAATAGAGTGATTAAAAGTATAGTATTTCTAATGCTTTACAAGTTCCTTAGGTGTAAAAAACCAAAACAAACAAAAAAACCCATGAAAGTATAAAGTTTCTAGGAATTGTCATACCCAACAATTTTTTATGATGCCAGATTAATCTTCCTTAAGAACCACTTTAATCATGCAGGGTTCTGCTCACAATGGTAGAGTGACTTACTTCTGCCTAACTTTCAAAGCTTTCCAGATACAGGAACCAACTTCCTTCGTCAGCACTATTTTCTATAGATTCTTGATCAAAGCCCATACCTTTGATCAGGCCAGGCTTGAACAAGCCATGAACAAACTGTAAGTTTTTCCTTTTATCTTTGTTCATGCTCTTTTGCTTGGACTGACAGAGACTGCTAAATGCTTTGTATTATCTACTAAAACAAGTTTTAGCAGGGCACACGATCATCCAGGTAGACTACATTTGCAGAAGTTAGGGCAACCATGTGACTGTACGCTAGTCACATGATATGAATGGAAATAATAAATGCATCTTCCAAGTCATACCCATTACAAATTTCTTACATTCCACTTCTCTTTTCCCCGCCCTGGGCTGAATGCAGATGTGATCCTGGTACACTAACTTCAACCATGCGGATGAAAGTACAACACTCTAGAAAATGGCAGAGTTGGAAGATGGAAGGAACCTAGGACTCTGTACAACTTTGTGAAGTAGAGGTACCTCGATGACCTGTCTACCTCTCTATTGTTACATGAGAAGGCGGAGGGCTGGGGGGAACCATGCAAACTATCGTATCCTTACAGCCCCTACGAGTCTCTCTGTTTCAGCAGTTTGGCCTATACCGACTGATTCAGATAGCCTTCTATCTTTTAAAGATTCACAATTCAGTTTTCACAGATCTCCTCCATCTCCCAATGCTATAGTATTTGTAAGCTGTACCACAAAATTTGACAATCATATAAGGCCATATGTGTTTTATAATGGTTAGTAATGTCTTCTTAAGAGTAGAGTCCTATGATCAGTAGCCTCTAAGATAGCCTACCACCTGGTTTTATGCCTGCGTAATCCCTTCTCTGCCCCTCTGAGTGTGGGGTGGACCTTGTAACTCACTTCTGAAGGACAAAATGTGGCAAAAGTGATTCTAATTTCGGTTATGAAGAGACTCTGGCTTAAGTCTTGAATGACTACTTTATTCGCTTGCCAGACGGTATGTTGTGAGGCACTCTATGGAGAGATCCATGTGGCAAGGAAATGAGGAAGGCTTCTGGTGAATAGCTAGAGAGAAACTGAAGCCCTGAGTCTAACAACCTATAAGGAGTTGAATCCTGTCAACAACCATGTGATTCAGCCTGGAGGCAGATTTTCCCCTAGTTAAGCCTTCAGATGAGACTGCAGTCCTATCTAACATGACTGCAGCCTTGAGAGAGACCTTGAGGCAGAGGCACTCAGATAAGCTGCATCTGGATTCTTCATTCACAAAACCTATGAAATTGTAAATGTCATTTTAAGCTGCTACATTTTTAGGTAATGTGTTATGCAGCAATAGATGACTAATACAGAGCCACATTTCATATTCCTTCTATAGTATATAGCACAGTGCCGTGTGCCCAGCAGGTATTCAAAGAATGTGTTAATCAATGTTAGAGATTTTAAAATTTTATAGATTAGTTTGACAGACAAACTATTTTGGAGGAAAATTTGAATATAACAGACCAAAGAGATGTTACCATATTACCTGTCTTATCGTGTCACCTTCTTGATTACTAACTGTAATCATTTTATCTTCACCACCTAAAGCCAGCAGATTTTCTGTATTCCAACATCCACATGTGATTCTCTTAGTATGTTTTCCTGAAAGAGAGATGATTTTTGTACAGACACATGGATTTCTTTAAAAAACAAAAATAAAAAATCTGTGATGCCAATCTGCAAGTTTAGGTACTATATCATGGGATTAAATAGATAAGGAATTGAGAATCTCATCAAAGCAGTTAGCATCTAAACAACTTTACTTAAAATAGTTTATTACCAAGTTGTCAATCAAGATAATGGTAAAAAAGGGCGATACTATCTTCCAATTTTTTATGTGGATAGAAGCACAGGCCCTAACATAAAAAGATGTTCTGCTCCCGGACAAGGTTTGTCTGTTTACTATATAACCAAACCTATAATCATAATGTCTTCAGAGAAGTAAGTCACAAAGCAATGAAGTTAACTTTACTTATATTCAGCTTCACGGTGTGACAGACCTTTGACATAGCAGATTTAACATTCATAGTTTCAACTGTTTACGTATAACTAAAAGACATAATAGTCTGTGATAATACTGATGTGCAAATATGAATGTACCCCAGTGAGACTTGTGTTAAGAACTGAGTAATTTAGCTAGTGAGTAATATTAGATAACCACTAAGTATCAGGAAGCTTTTTTTTTTTTTTGAGACAGGGTCTTGCTCTGTCACCCAGGCTGTAGTATAGTGGTGTCATCATAGCTCACCGCAGCCTCAAACTCCTGGGCTCAAGTGATCCTCCTGCCTCAGCCTCCCAAGTAGCTGGGGCTACAGGTGCACGCCACCACACCCA
Source organism: Propithecus perrieri (assembly GCA_963574695.1). NCBI lineage: Eukaryota > Metazoa > Chordata > Mammalia > Primates > Indriidae > Propithecus > Propithecus perrieri. The sequence goes on from CAUYRB010068352.1 coordinate 17,377, forward strand.
GCTAATTTTTTCTATTTTTTGTAGAGATGTGGTGTTGCTATGTTGCCCGGGCTGGTCTCAAACTCCTGGCCTCAAGTGATCCTCCTGCCTCAGCCTCCTAAAGTGCTGGGATTATAGGGGTGAGCCACCACACCCAGCCATAAAGCTTTTTCACTGAGTATTCCAGTTAGTACAAAAACTACATTTTTGGGGGAAATCATGTGCTAGACACTGGCATTTGTGAAGGTGTGAGATAGGTAAATTTGAGAGCCCCGAGGTTACCTGTATTAGCAAGAGTGGTTAAGTGTGCAGATTCTGCAGCCAGGCGGCTTCGCTTTGAATCTTGGCCCCACTACTTACTGCAAACCCTGGGTAAGTTACTTAACCTTTCTATTCCTCACTCCATCTATAAACTGGGGATAATAGTAGGACGTGTCTCATAGGGTTGGGGATCAGATAAATGAACATACTTACAAGAGTACCAGACACACAGAAAGTGCTATATAACTGTTATCTATTTTAGCTGTTCTTGCTCATTTTCTTTGTACCCTTCATAGAACCTAATATAGTACCTATACAGAAAGCAGGTAATAAATAAATGGTTAAGTGAGTGGACCTTGAGGCAAGCATTTCCCGGGTGTTAGAGGCTCAGCAAGAAGGATAGTCCGGCTGCAGCAGAGAAAGTGAGGAGAGAAGAGAAGACATGAGATGAGAGAGGTTACAGAGGCCAGATCATGGAGGGTTGGCTGACCACTGTAAGGCTTTTGGCTTTGATTCTGGTGAGATGGAAAGTCATTGAAGAGTTCTGAGCAGAGGGCTCATTCTGGTCTGTAGATTGAGAATATTCTGTATGGGATGAGAGTTGCAACAGGAAGACCAGTTAAGAGTAGACTGCAGAAATTCAGGTGGAAAATGTGAAAATGAATGCACCATGGTGCTAGCAGTTGAGGTAGAGAGACAGGCTGGATTCTGGAGATATGTGGAGGTAGAACGTATAAGATTTTCACACAAACTACATATGGAGAGTATGAGAAAGAGAAGAGTCAAGGATGGCGCTAAAGTATGGCATAAAGATTTGGAAGTATGGGATGTCATTAATGGCATGAGGGAATTTAATTGGTAATGGTAAGAGGGAGTTTAATTCCTTTATTAGCAGTAAGTTGTATTTTTTCTGGCCACCTGGATGTAATTAAGCCCACTAGTTCCACTATTCATAAGCATGATGTTGCAATGATCGAAAAGAACCGATGTTTCTTCCTGGGTATCCAGAGGGCAGATGCCCACTGACCGGAGGTTGGGGGAATCTAAGAGCTGAAACAAAGTTAAACAAGGAACAAAACACTCTCTAGCCTGCATACCTAGGCAACTAGAACTCACAGTGCACATCTAGATTCAACAAGTGTTTGAAGAGACTGAGGGGTTAGAATTAGGAATATGGATATATTCTATCTAAGCAGTCACCAAATATTTCAATCTACCTACTATGTAGACTAAAATTATCACATATTGCAACATAACTAAATTAACTAAAATTAATAAGTAAAATTAACATGTATTCTCAATGAGCTATTCCAGAAACACAATCTGGATGAGAAAGGGACAAATGGAAGCCATGCTATTAACGTCCCGATGCCCAAAGGCACAGGCTGACCTTAACTCAATCTGTTCTAGGTACCCTGGGAAATTCTTAGCAAACAATGAAGACGGATCTTCTTGTTTAGCTAGATGTAAGACTTGGGGATGTAGGGGTGTGGTAATACTATAAAATTTCCCTTGTAATCTCAGGGAAATTCGAAGCAGCAGAATTTACATTTAGGAAAAGCATCTCAAATATTTAGCAGTGTTTCAGCTATCACCTACCAAGGACAGGAATCTTTCGAGATGTCTGACGATTATAAATAAGCAAATTTCCTTTAATGGTTCCAACAGCCAGGAAACTTCCAATTTTTGACCAAAGAAGGAAAGACATTTGATCCCTGTAACATTAAGATATAAATTACTCAACAATTTACAATCATAACCTCTAAATAGTCCTTTAAAAAAGTACTTCATGAATAATTTTAACATCTACTTAGAAGGTGAAGTACAAAATTACAACTTAATGCTACAAAGACTAAGTGCTAAAGACATTTTAGAGATGCTATAAGATGATCTTAGGGCCAGTTAGACTCAAAATACAAATGTATAATGCATACAGACTTCAATTCAGTTGATAAAACCTCAAATTTCATGAGATGACTCATGAGATTATGAGATATTAATTAATTTGTCTATTAATGATAGCTTTTTTTTTTTTCCTTTTTCTCCCTCAGAGACAGGGCCTAACTCTGTCTTCCATGCTGGAGTGGAGTGGCATGATCATAGTTCAATGCAGCCTCAAATTCCTGGGTGCAAGTGATCCTCCGGCATAGCTACGACTACAGGCGAGCCACCATACCCAGCTAATTGCTCATTTTTTTTTTCTGTAGAGATAGGGGTCTCACTATGTTGCCCAGGCTGGTCTCAAACTCCTGGCCTCAAGCAATCCTCCTACCTCAGCCTCCCAAAATGCTGGGATTACAGGCATGAACCACCTGACAGTAAACTCTGGGGGTGGCACTCAGCTACCTGTGCTTTAATAAGCCCTCCAGGTGGCTGTGATGCAGCTGAACTTTGAGCACCACTGACAGATCATGCTACTATTTTCAGAAAGACTGCTTCCAGAAATGTTGAGGGTAGTAATAAAAGGACAAAAGAGTAAGCTTAAAGAGGCCTCCTATTTAAACTAGGAGAATTTGAGGATTAAAAATTACATACTTAATTGACACAAGTTTGTGAAAAGGAGTAAAACCACGAAGATATTCGGAAGAGAAATTTAAAGTATACGAAAGGTTAGTTGTAATAACAGGTGAATATAATAAAATGTTTAGTTAAAAATTTTAGTAAGGGAGTATTAACATACCAGGCTTCTAGGTTCTTCTATTAAGTATATATTTTACAAAGGATAAATATGCATTGTTCTCTTTTTCACTTGTTTAAGTAGGTGTAGCAGCCATGATAATGTGCCTCTCAGATCGGTGCAGAGTATAACTGACCAAGGGCCCCAGCTACTAGGCACTGGAACCCATCACCTCAATGAGCTGGACGCCAGGCCCTTCCATGGACTACTCCCAACGGCTGAGCAAGAGAAGGATACTGTGAAGGCCCTTTCCTGGGCAGAACTCCTTTCACAGGAACTTAGGCTAAAAGCCTCCCCACAGGCCTAGCTGAACTTTCTTAATTAGAACTATGCTGCAGTTGAAGATGTTTCTACCCAATCTTGCCTTTTTCTTTCTCTCTTTCCTAAGGGACAGATATGCTCTGGGATCTGACAGCTCTTCCAGTCTCTTCTTCCCCCTTCTGTTTTCCTTCACAGGCATTTTCTGTAATAAATCTCTTACACATTTAATCCTTTCTTGGAGTCTGCTTCTCAGAAAATATCAATAAAAAGAATTGTGCACGAGCTAAATAGTACCAAAGAAAAGAGGAACTGTATAACAAGAACAATGTCTGAGCAACAGTGGTAATATATAATAAGCATAGTATTAGAGCATTCAATAGTTTATCATTACTATTATCATCACACACCAACCAACAGAAAGAGGGTTAATAGTACATTCCAAGAAGATCAAGTAACCAAATGTCCTCAAAAGAAGAGCTAACTCAACAGACTCCATCCCTCTTAGGAGATAAGGCCTCTAGAAAACCCTACAAATTATAATTAGATACTAAAGCATTCATAAGTTTCCAAAAAAGCTAACAGATCAGGCCAATGTATAATAAATAGTCACATGTATCTTTGGCCAAGCAAAACTTACAGAATATATCATTCTAGGGAATGCGCAGGCTACAAAAAACTGCAACCTATGTGAAAGGCATGGGCTTAAAAGAGTTTAATACTACAACTGAAGGTCAATTAAAAAAGAGGCTGAGTAGGATGACTAATACTCAGGTCTGAATTGCCTTGGGAGAAGCACCATGTCCTGTGATTCAACCAAGAATGAACTGATTGATGAACCGGATGTTACATATAGGGTGTTCTCTGGAAAGACTGCTGTATTCCAGTTACATAACTAAATGATCACTCCTGTTAAGTATAGGCAGGATCAGAGCAAATACTGTTATAAACCTAAAATGGTAGAAAAACCTACAGTAAAAATGAAGAAATGGACTAAACTCATTAACATTTTTATTTAAGTGGCACCATTGTAAGTTTTGTACTAATCAGATACATTTTGTGCACTATTTAAGATATCTGAAGTGCTCAACAGAGTCAATTCAGGATAAATTTATAAATGAAATCTAAATTGTTTAAGAGCATTTAAGTTTGCAAAATAAAAATATTTTTAAAAAATTGATATTCAAAGTTTTATTAACTGTCTTAGCATAATAGATTGACCTTTAAATAAAACAAACAGTAACAGGTATGCCTTTGTATACACAAAAGTCCTTTAGCCATTAATTATTGATAGCAATGGTAAAATACCATTAATTTTATCTTAAAGGACAATTACAGCATCATCTACCATTTACTCGAGTCTTAAATTTCATGCCTGGCCACGACATGCGTTTAAACATCACAACAACCCTAACGTGATGTGGGAAAATGGACTCTGTGGGAAGACAGACAGCTGGAGGCAGAGATTACCAGTTAGAAACACTTGGGGATTAATTATGCTTTTTTTTTTTTTTTTCCAATGAGAATGTGGTCTCCCTGATGCTGAATTTGGTTCAAGAATCAGTATTTGACATTTATAAATATTCCCTTAAATGGAAGCACGGAGTGTGTAAAGTCTTCCTGAAAAGTGACATAAACCCTAAGTGTAATAGGATATAGCAAGAAATGAAGGTTCTTATATCTAGGAAGACTTTATGTTGGGCAGTTTCTTCTGCAGCTATGTGGCCTGAGAGTCACTTTAGAGGGTCAAACAGTACACTAGGTTATGTCTGCATAGCCACCTTGCAACATCTGGGTTCAGTTATTCCTTAGTAAATAATCTTATAGTGTGTGGTGAGATCTCTTCCTGCCCACCTGCAGGCCACATCAAGCCATGAAGCAGACATTATTATCCTCACTTCATATAGATGAAGAAATTGAGGCTCAAAGAAAAGTTAAGCAACTTGTTCAAGGACAAAGCGACAATGTTGTAGTTGTCAATACTGACAAGGTTTTCTTTTCCATAAGGTAAAATGGTTTCTATCGAGTACAGATCTGTAATTTATTCTGTCTGCCCATGTTTTTTCTGCTTGGGAAGTGCTCCACCCTTCACCCTTTCCTTCACCTGGGACTAACAATCCCATGGCCCTACATACTCCACTCAGGTACTTTTTAAGGAACTGAATGGGCACTGGTGATATAAAAGGACATGTTCTTTCCTCAGGCATGACTTGCTGTGAAGAATGATATAAGCCAACAGCTGCCAGTAGCCATGGTGAGTCTTAAAATGACGTCAATACAGAGAAAAGAAGAGCAGAGATAGAGAGAGAATTGATTGTATCATTAGAACTCTTAGATCCAGCCATGCCCTATGATCAATCCCATCTCCAGATTTTCCCATATATATTGTCTCATCACTGCACCTCTTAGTTTGTTCCATTGAAAGCAGCTTTTTGAAGCTATTGATATTTCACAATTATAACAACTTCATTCTAATGAGAGAAGATTAGTAGGATTATGTATAATAATAAACTTTCTTTTATAGATAATAAATCATTGATATATCTTTAAAATGAAAGTAGCTAAGAATTGTTAGCATCTAACCTACAAATAATGTTTCTAAGTCAAGTTCTAAAAAACAAAGTTATGCTTACCTCATGCCACTGTCTAACTGGCTGGTTTTATTTGTGTTGGCATCCCACAGATAAACGCAACTAGATTTCTCAGCAATCACTGCTAGGATATCTCCATCCTTATCCCAATCCATGGCAACACAGTTACTTTTTAAAAAGAGAGCAAAACATCATTATACAAAAAACAAGCACCACATGTACTCACCATCAAATTGGTATTAACTGATCAACACATAAGTGTACAGATAAGAGTAACATCTATTGGATGTCGGGCAGGGGGGAGGAGGGAGGGGGGAGGCGGGGGGGGAAGAGGACGGGTATTTGCATACACAGAGTGCAATGTGCACCATCCAAGGGATGGGCACACTTGAAACTCGGACTTGGGGAGGCAAGGGCAACATACATAACCTAAACATCTGTATCCCCATAATATGCTGAAATAAAAAAAAAAACAAAAAAAAAACAAAACAAAACATCATTATACAGTTGTTAAAAGTAGGAGAGAAACTTAAATATTCATCTCTTTGTGGTTTTTGTATACAACAAGACTATTCAATCTATTTTGGATAATTAACTCTTTAAAATGAGAAATACAACTCACTATTCACCCCTTGGGTAATACTAACTTCAATTTTTTGTTGTTGAGGGGATGGTGAAATTTTAAATTCTATTTTTAATACCATTTTCATATGCTATATTAAATATTAAATATGATTATACTTCAGTTAGATTTTCTTGCATCCTGTAAAGAACCTAGCTTTTTGATAAAAAAAATCCGTCAAGAACATCTACAACCAAATCAAGAGGTAATTGGTACAATCAAGTTTTGAAAGGTTATTTCAGACTTACAGAGAGGAAAAGAAGGTACTGATAAGAAACAAAGTTATAGCTAGATAAATTGACTATAAAAACTGATTCAGAGGCTGGGTACATGGTTCATGCTTATAATCCTACCACTTTGGGAGGCCCAGGTGAGAGGATCACTTGAGGCCAGGAGTTTGAGACTAGCCTGGGCAATACCCAGATCTTGTCTCTACAAAAAAATGAAAAATTAGCTGAGCCTGGTGGTGCCCATCTGTAGTCCTAGCTACTTGGGAGGCTGAGGCAGGAGGCTTGCTTGTGTCCAGGAGTTTGAGGTTGCTGTGAGCTATGATGATGCCACTGCACTCCAGCCAGGGAGACAAGACTTTGTCTCAAAAAACAGAACAACACAAAACAAAACAAAAATCTGATTAAGGCTGGGTAGATTTATGATTGAAAACGACGGAAAGACTGAATACTGAACTGGTGAATAAGAAATGTTATTTTTGGCCAGGTGCGGTGACTCACGCCTGTAATCCTAGCACCGTGGGAGACCGAGGCAGGAGGACAGCTTGAGTTTAGGAGTTCAAGATAAGCCTGAGCAAGAGTGAGACCCCATTTCTACTAAAAAAAAAATAGAAAAATTAGCTGGGTGCAGTGGTGCACACTTGTAGTCCCAGCTACTCGGTAGGCTGAGGCAGGAGGATCGCTTGAGCCCAGGAGTTTGAGGTTGCTGTGAGTTATGATGACACCACTGCACTCTAGCCAGGGCCAGAAAGTGAGACTTTGTCTCAAAAAACAATCAACCAGAAATGTTATTTTCATTTTATATCTTGATGGAATAAGGGTGATCAATTAAGGTAACAACATAGTTATAAATAGGAAATGCTCTATTTAACATGATTCTTGCTGTTTAACCTTATTCCAAAATGTTTATTATAAAAACTTTAAAATTTCTTAAAGCCTTAAAAGATCGAACTTTTCTTCTGTGATGCTATTTTTCGTTTTGAGACTCTTTCTTCTTGGGTATTGGCCAACCCATACTTTGACTTACACTTAAGATAGTTGGGAATTACTTCAACTATTTTATTTTTCAAACTGTTAAAATGTGTTATGGGATCTCAGAGATTTGGGGGGTATGGAAGAAGGAAGCTTTCAAATTGTTGATGAAATCATCTGCCAATTACAGGCCAGGCATGATGGCTCACGCCTATAATCCCAGCACTTTGGGAATTGGGAGGATCACTTAAGGCCAGGAGTTTGATACCAGTGTGAGCAACATAGACCCCATCTCTACAAAAAAATAAGAAAAATTAGTCAGGTGGCATGCACCTGTAGTCCTGACTACTTGGGAGGCCTGAGGCCAAAGGATTGCTTGAGCCCAGGAGTTTGAGGCTGCAGCGAGCTATGATCACATCACTGCACTCCAGCCTGGGTAACAGAGACCCTATCTCATAAAACAAAACAAAATAAAACAAAACAAAACAACCATCTGCCAATTAGAGATTGAATATATAACAGCATTTTATTTACCTGGGAATCCCTTGTCAGTCAAATTCAACTACTGTAAATATAGCAAAAGAATTCAGAAGACATGAGGCCATTATGTAACTGAAGTAGATGTCATAGAGATCACGCAATAAAGTTCATGCAATTTACTCAAAGAAGTTTTTTACTGAGTACCTTCTTGTTTTATTTTACATATAACTATTTTGACTTCTGTTTCTGGGAATACAGAAACCAGAAGCAACAATTAAGATCAACAGAAAATGGCAAAATCGTGACATTAGGTAGTTGGTGCACCTAATGGAGGTGTGAAAGGCTGTTAGAGACTGACAGAAGTAAACAACTTGATTTGCAAGAGTTGCCAATGAAGTACAGAAAACAGACATGAATTTAAAAAACACAGCAGCATAAGGCCATTTAGATGACAGAGTCTACACATCTTATTAATAATAATCAACTGAGACTGTCAGTAGAATAACTAATACAGGTAATGATACTGAATCATTAAAAATGTTTAAATTATGCTTAGTGTTATCTAGAATGAGTTCATGAAAACGGAAAAAATAAAGTCTTTATCCTTTAAGAAGGATGTGGAAAGTATTTTCCAATGAGTCATTAGAGGAGAAATACTAAAGTAGATATAGGCTTACCTTATCTGCCTGTACACTAAGGCTTGTTTATAATTAAATAAGAATTCTTTCATATGGACTCATTTATAATCCTGCCTTAAAGTTTCCCTGTGAATATATGGGTGTTTATAGATATAAACTAATTCATACGGTATATCTCTACATATTTCATAACTACTTATGGCATAAAAAAACAAATCCCTTTGAAATTGGAAGAAGCAAAAGAGGAGATATGGATTATAGGTAAGTTACAAAATTCTGATTATAATTTAAGACAGTACTTTATCTTTTAAGCAACAAAGCTTGCAAAGTTTTTGATCTACTTCTTTACTTACCCAGGTAAGCTAATTTCACTTCTTTTTTGACCATGGCGATCAAAGATTTTCACAATATAATCAGCTCTAAAAGCAATTAGAATATAAAGATATGATTTAAATATGCCTTTTATTTACCTACACATATAAAGCTGCCACTCAAGTAATTTCAGTATTCTCTCCTGACAGTTTCATAATTTGTATCTGAAAAGTTATTACCAGGGAAAAGGTTCTATATAAACTGTGATGTTAATGGAGATGAATGTATTCCTTTTCCCACCATGCAACTGTTATCCAAGAACTTCTGTTAAATAGATGGTGTGGTCATACGGACATACAACCATTACTTACAACATTCACTGGTTTCTTACCCTGTTATTGCAAGGTAGTTTCCTGATGTTTTTTGCCAGGTAAACTGTATTGGTGTGCCAAGCCAAGTCTTTTCTAGCACTGAGAAAACACGCTAAAAAATAAACACAATTTTTTATATTTTCAAAACATACAATCAAGGGTTGGTCAGAAAAGATGTCTAAACATGATCATGAAAACAAGAGGATTCAAGATGGTGAAGGGCTTATGTTAGAACTTATCCAAAAGAGGCTGACAATAAACAAAACAAAATCAACCAGCCAGGTATAGTGGCTTGTGCCTGTAATCTCAGTACTTCGGGAGGCCAAGGTGGGATGACTGCTTGAGGCCAGGAGTTTGAGACCAGCCTGGGCAACATAGTGAAACTCTGTCACTACACAGGTGCATTCAGGTTTGTAGAGCATGAAGACACTCATGAAGAAGAAAGAAATTTAAAAGTATCTTACTTTTGCAATTTTGTGACCACATCATCCTGGAACTGCTTTATGCAAATAAAAAGTCCTTAAACTTGAATTTCATTTACCTTCATGGCACGATCTTACATATTCTTCTTCAATGGAGCTCCACAGATGCTTCATATATATACAGTGCAGAGGAAAAAGTGCTAGCTTCACAACCACAAAACCAAGATTTAAATTTAAAAAATTTTTATTTTATAAAAATGTATCCAACCCAGGCAGGAAGAGAGCCAGCCATCCCTTCCTAGAAAGATTTAAATTTTGTTTGTCACTTATTACTTGTAGGGCTTTAAGTCGCTTAAATTGCATCAAGCATAAAATTCTCAAGTGTAAATCAAGAATAATATCTCCTCACTTCTAATACATCAAAAATTGTGAAGAGCTTTAGAAATGTGAGTTATGATTACCGGTCTGTCGATTCCAATTTTCACACTAATAGCCACAAAGCAGCATTAGGGCGTCTAACATAATATTAAAAGCGAGCCTTCCATTTCTTCGCCAGGGCAGCGCGGGGGAGGGGAGGGGAGTACTGCTGTGCAAAGCGGACAGCGGGGTCTGGGAGAAGCCCGGGCCTAGAAACCGAGCGCGCAGATGACGCGCGTGAACGTGACACCTGCGTGTGCAGGTTTCTCCCTGAATGACGTACACTCGCTACCAGGTGATCCGTAAATTGGACCAGTCACAGGCAATGCAATTTGAAATGATTCTTTCGGAGGTCTTTCATTCTTTATGGGACGGTGGGCAAGCTGCGCGGCTTGCCGCCGGTTTAGCCCAGAGAAATGAGGCAGCTCGTGACACCGACCAAGTCAGCTTCACCACGACCCTCCAAACGCGTTCACACGACCCGTTCTTTCCGCGTGCGAAGTTCGGTGTCTTCGGATCCGGTCCGCTATGCCCGGCCGTGGCGGGGATCCCTCTTCCCGCACCGCTTCTACTCCGCTGGCGAGCCCAGAAACGTGAGGCCTTCTTCTCCGCCCTCCTGTTTTCTTTGCCCCTCGTTCCCTCGACTTCGCACCGGCCCTCCCCGCTCACCCCGCTCTCTTGCCCGCCCCTCACGCACTCGGGAGGAGGGAGGGGAGCACAGACCCTCTTTTCAAAGCGACCCTCAGCGGGCTGAGGGAAGGGACAGCGGTCGTGTCTTCCCGCCCCCGGGGATTTGTAAGTTATTTACCTTCATCTCAAGGCGCGAGCGGCCGTGCGATCTAGTAAATGCGCAGGCGCACCCGGTCGCCTCCGCGAAGGCTACGGCGTTCCCGTCACCCAGGAGACCGTGCGAGTGGCGTCCAATCAGCGAGCGCCAGCTGAAGGGCGGTGCCTCGGCGAGGGAGGATGGAAAGAGTGTGGTGGGATCACGTGACGCTGGCGGAGCCAAGCTCCGGGAAGTTGGGCGTCGCGAGGTCTTGCGGAGCCTCGGCTTCCTCTGATTGGGTGAGACACGGAGACTTGTCCGGGAGAGGCGGGCTCCGCGAGCCCTGAAAGGCGCATGCGTAAATTTTGGTCCGCGGCTCTTGGTGGCTAAAGGGGGCGCTGAGAAGTACTAGGGAGAAAAGTCTCAGCGTGTTGGGTAAAAAGAGGCAGGAATTGGCTCATGGGCCCAGTGCTGCTACACAGCTCACACGGAGAGGGCTTGGATGAGCTGATGTATCATCATTTTTTCCTCCAGGTTTCTGGGCTCGAAGGGATGAGGTGTGAGAGGTACAGTAGTCCTTTAAAGGTAGTTTTTTGTTTTTGTTTTTTTAAGTTCAACAAAACAGGCCAGCTAACGTGGGCAGGAGAAATGAACTCTAACAGCTTCCCTTTAGAGTCTGGACCTGGTAACTTTTCCCCTAGTATTAATGCCCTGCGATTTAGTATTTGTTCTTCATTATTTACAGTATAAAAGTGCCCACGTGTCTGAAAGTGTTGGAATAATCCACCTTTCGCTTTTCTCCCCCTCATCCTCCACATCTGGTGATTGGTTTAGAGAAAATTAAATAATAATTTTAAATAACTAATGATGGACGTTTGCAGATTCTTAGGGTGCTGTTGCTTTGCACTGGATTTTCAGTTATGTTAATTCCTTAAATTTTTACTGAAAGATTCATCTGCTGGAAAAGTAACCATTTTGAAATATGCCAGAGCATTCAGTTCCTAACAAGGCCTGCCCTCAGGAGAAAGTATTTTACAAAGCCTAATCTGCTGGGATTTTATCAGAGCCTAACCTACCTAGGGAAAGGAAAATAGCCAACTCTGCCTCCTCGTAACCATCCTGGCCCACTTTAGCGTGGGAGACTGAGAAGTATTGAAGTTCACCAGCTAGGAACACAGGCTCAAAGGACTGAGACCTAACTACAAGACTGTATAACACTTGACCTACCTGCACACCTCGCCACACACGACTAAAAGCCTACTTACAGCATTCCTTTTACCTAATACATCATGTCTGGTGTCTTAGTTCATTTTCTGTTGCTAATAACAGACTGCCTGAAACTCGGTAATTTGTAAAGAAAAGGAATTTATATTTTACAGTTATGGAGACTGAGAAGTCCAAGGTCAAGCATCTGGCAAGATCCTTTTTGCTAGTGGGGACTCCCTGAAGAGTGGTGAGGGGACTGAGCATGCCAATATGCTAGCTCGGGTCTGTCTTCCTCTTCTTAGAAAGCCACTGGTTCCACTCCCATGATAACCCATTAATCCATTATCCCATTTAAGCCGTGACTCCATGAAAGGATTGATCTATTTATGAAGGTAGAGAGCCTGCAGAATCATTCACCTCTTAAAAGCCCCACCTCTCAATACTGTCACATTGGGATTAAGTTTCAACATAAGTTTGGGAGGACGCATTCGAACCATAGCATCCAGATTTTAACAAAAAAATTACACGGCATACTAAAGGGTAAAAAACAGTCTGGAGAGACTCAACAAGCCTCAGAAATAGTCATATATGGCAGGAATATTGGAATTATCAGATCAGGAATGTTTTAAAACGGAGATGTTACACACCTGGTTAATTAAGGCTAATGGCTTTAATGGAAAAAGTAGAGAACATGCAAGAACAAGTGGGTAATGTAAGCACAGAGATGAAAATTGTAAGAATCGAAAAATACTAGAGATCAAAACACACTAACAAATGAAGAATGCCTGTGATGGCTTCATTAGTAGACTGAATATGGCTGAGGAAAGAGTCTAAGCTTGAGGATGTGACAATGGAAATTGCCAAAAGTGAAAAGCAGAGGAAAAATACGCAAAAAACAGAATATGTAAGAACTGTGGGACAACTATTATACTAAAGGTGTGACATATACACGCAATGGGGATGCCCAAGTGAGAACAAAAGGACTAGAAGCAGTATTTCAAGCAATAATGACTGAGAATTTCCTCAGATTAGTGTTAGACGAAAACCCACTGAGACACAAAGCTAAGAACACCAAACAGGAAAAATGCCCAAGAAACTATACCTGGGCATATCATATTTAAGCTTCAGAAAAATCAAAGATAAAAGTATATTGAAAGAAGCCAGGTGGGGAGGGATGGGAGACTTATATATAGAGGAGCTAAGATAAGAATTACATTGAATTCTTCTCAGAAACCATAAAAGCAAGAAGAGAGTGGAGTAAAATATTTAAAGTGTTGAGATTTAAAAACAAAAACAGAACAAACAAAAAACCACACACCAACCTAGTATTCTGTGCCCTGTGAAACCATCCTTCAAAAGTGAAGGAGAGGCCAGGCATGGTGGCTCATGTCTATAATCCCAGCACTTTGGGGGGCCAAGGCAAGAGGACTGCTTGAGGCTAGGAGTTCAAGACCAGCCTGGGCAATAGTAAGAGCCCATCTCTATAAAAACATTTTAAAAATTAGCTGGGCATTGTGGCATGCTCCTGTAGGCCCAGCTGCTCAGGAGGCTGAGGCAGGACGATCACTTGAGCCCAGGAGTTGGAGTCTGCAGTGAGCTATCATGATGCTACTACACTCTGGCCTGGGTGACAGAGTGAGACCCTGTCTCAAAAAAAAAAAAAAAAAGAAAGCAAGCTCTAACATCAATAATTTAAGCTCCACTTTAGGAAACTTTAAGCAATTTAAATTGAGAGTAAGTGGAAGATATAATAAAAATTAGGGCACAAGTCAATAAAATTGAAAATGGGAAATTAATAGAGAAAAATCAACAAGACCAGAAGCTGCTTCTTTGAAAATATTGATAAAATTGATAAGCCTCTAGCAAGGCTAAGAAAAAAAGAGAAGCACAAATTACTAATATCAGCAATCTGCATAGCCTATATCTGTGAAAGAAATTAAATCAATAATTAATAACCTTACAAAAGAAAAAATGTTGCTGAGCAATGGGCTTGCTTCCCCATGTACGTAAAGGCCAACACTTTGGCACCAGCTTTTGAGAAAAGAAAAAGCTTCATTGCAAGTCAACTGACAAGAAAACTGTCTCTCCAAGCTGGGAGGGTGGGTCAAGCTTTTATGACATTTCTAACTAGTCTCAGGTGATGCGAATACAACCAGTGCCAGCCGGTGGTAGTAACAATTAAGAGGGTAAAACTTTTTCCCACTGTGCACGCCTGGGGGATGTGACTTGCAGTTTTGACTCCGCACCACCTATGAAAACTTAAGCCACGGTTACTCAGCTTGAGTTGGTCCCACAGCTATAAAAATACCAGGCCCTGATGGATTCACTGGTGAATTCTACCCAACATTTAAGGGAGGAATTATACCAATTCTCTATAGTCTTTTTCAGAAAATAGGACCTGAGGGAATACTTCCTAACTCATTCTATGGGGACAGCATTATACTAATACCAAACCCAGAGAAAGACATTACAAGAAAATAATACTACAGACTAATATATCTCATGAACATACATGCAAAAATTCTGAACAAAATGCTAGCAAATCAAATCCAACATCATCTAAGGAGAATTACACACTATGACCAAGTGGAATTTATCTCAGGTATACAAGGCTGAGTCCCCATTTGAAAAACAATTAATGTAATCCATCACATCAACAGGTTAAGGAAGAAAAATTATATTATTATCCCAATAGATGCATAAAAAGCATTTGACAAAATCCAACATCCATTTATGATAAAAACTCTCCACGAACTAGGAATAGAGGTGAACTTCCTCAATTGAAAAAGCATATCTACCAAAAGCCTACAGCTAACCTCATACTTAATGGTGAAAACCTTGAAGTTTTTCCCTAAGATCAGGAAGAAGACAAGGATGTCTCTTCTTGGCACTCCTTTTCAACATCATACTGAGAGATCTAGTTAATTCAATAAGACCCGAAAGGAAATAAAGGGTGTACTAATTGGAAAGGAAGAAAAAAACCCTGTCTGTGTTTGCGAATGATGTGATCGTCCTTGTAGAAAAGCTGAAAAAATGGACAAAAAACCCTTCTGGATCTAAGAAGTGATTATAGCAAGGTTGCAGGATGCAATCTTAATGCACAAAAGCCAGTTGCTTTCCTATATATCAACAAACAAGTGGAATTTGAATTTAAAAACACAATACCATTTACATTAGAACCCCCCAAATGAAATATATAGCTATAAGTCTAACAAAAGATATACAAGATCTGTGTAAAGACAACTACAAAACTGTGATGGAGGGATAGTCCATGTTCCTGGACAGGAAGCCTGTTTTGGGGATCTTAGCCATAAACTCTTTGCCTAGACCAATAACCTGAAGAGTTTTCCCTGTGTTTTCCTCTAGTAGTTTTATAGTTTCGGGTCTTACATTTAAGTCTTTAATCCACATTGAGTTTATTTTTTGTATATGGTGAGAGACAGGGGTCTAGTTTCATTCTCCTGAAGATGGTTACCCAGCTTTCCCAGCACCATTTATTGACGAGAGTATCCTCTTCCCAACATGTGTTCTTGACAGCTTTGTTGAAGATTAGTTGGCTGTAAATACGTGGATTTATTTCTGGGTTCTCTATTCTGTTCCACTGATCTCTGTGTCTGTTTTTATATCAGTGTCGTGCTGTTTTGGTTACTATTGCCTTGTAATATATTTTGAAGTCAGGTAGTGTGATGCCTCCAGCTTTGTTTTTTTTTTTTTGCTCAGGATTGCTGTGGTTATTTGGGCTCTTTTTTGGTTCCATATGAATTTTAGAATTATTTTTTCTATTTCTGTGAAAAATGACATTGGTAGTTTGGTAGGGATTGTATTGATCTGTAGGTTACTTTGGATAACGTCATGTGACTTTTAAAAATATTCATGACACGCAGTTTCAAAATGTCAAAACAATTTTTTTGACAAATTCATCCCTACCATGTGTCAAATCTTATTAATTTGCTAGTAAGTGTACCAGCAGTGTGCCACAAAAAACTATGTATGTTCAGAGAAGGTATGAAAATGGAAGGTTTCTTCTATAGTGGGGAAACTGAGTGCTTATATAACAAGCAATTTTTTTTAAGTATGAAAGAATGTGGTTTCATTTCACAAGGCCATAAAAACATCATATCCATGTCAGTTGTTACAAAGAAGAAGTCTGTGGCAGTATAGTCTGAGGTGGCATGTGTGCTATCAGAAGAATTAAAATACCACATTTAAAAAGCCAGTTATAGGGCCAGGCGTGGTGACTCACGCCTGTGATCCTAGCACTCTGGGAGGCCAAGGCAGGAGGATTGCTTGAGCTCAGGAGTTCGAGACCAGCCTGAGCAAGAGCAAGACTGTCTCTACTAAAAATAGAAAAATTAGCCTGGCATCATGACACGTGCCTGTAGTCCCAGCTACACGGGAGGCTGAGGCAGGAGGATCGCTTGAGCCCAGGAGTTTGAGGTTGCTGTGAGCTAGGCTGACGCCACAGCACTATACCCAGGGTGACAGAGAGAGAGAGAGAGAGAGACCTTGTATCAAGAAACAAACAAAAAGCAAGTTATAAGCTTATATTTGTGGAGGACTGGAACAACAAATTTTCATCCTGTAGTGGTAGTGTTGAATGGGGCCAACTGACATGAAATCATGTAATAGTGGTTTTTTTCTTAATCTGTTGTTACACAACAGCAAAATTTAATGGCCTAAAGCAGCAACCATTTTATTATTTCACAATTTTGTGGAACATTATTGTCTCATAAAATTCTACTATTATTTTAGCTTTTCATTTTTAATTTTTACTGTTACCTCAAGTTTGATAAAAATTATATAATAATATAGTCAATTTAATATGTTTTCAAGAAATTGGCTGAGAAATTTTTCAGGCTTGTGAACATAATTTTTTCAACATTGCCATAACCTATTAATAATAACTAAACAAAGCTGGTAGGTAGTGGTCATTGCACATTTACTCTTTAAATGTGCATGTTAAAGACCATGTTTGGATTTTTAAAAAATTTTTATTTTTTCACATTGCCTCATAATATGTGTTTATATTTTAAATGTTTTTCTATTGTAAAATGATATGAGTTTCTTAAGGACTGCATGGTGTACCAGCAAATTGATGAGGTCACGAAGATCTATTCATACAGCTAGAATGCTTTAAATATATTAACTTTCTATCATGTAGAAGAAAATGGGAGGAGGCCACTGAATGGACAGAAACATTATTTCAGCAAATGTAGCCCCAGCTGTGTGAAATTAAATTAAATATTGGATTAATCTGGGTCTAGCATTATCTCTTCCCATTTCCAGCTCACATTCTCCCTATAGTAAGATATTAGAAGTCAGTATTTTCTAATGACGATGATCCACTGGAGGGAAATGTCTTTGTTGATGTACATATTTTAGATTCCTCCAACAAATAAGTATATGGTTTTTCTTTTTAACTGCAGAAAATATCTTTAGAGTTTTGCCAAATTAAAAAAAAATCCTTATTATTAAATCATTTGAAAAGTAATTTATTTGAAACTTAATTAGTAAAAATATTTTTATTTGTAGTGTTCTTTTGAAAATTCTTGTACCCTTTGGAAATGCTTGTATCTTTACCTGAATAGTCTTTTGTAATTATAATTTTTGGGAAAGAAGGGAAATCCATATTCCCATTCTAAAAGTTAAGAACCAGGAACATGATAAAGCCTGTCCCTCCAGGAGAGGAGGTGGTGTCCACATGTTTGGGAGATATTCACAGAAGTATTAGTCAAGCCATTATACAACCTATGTATGTGTGGAGATGGTTATTCCTGAGAGCACAGGGCTTTTTTTAAAATAGTTATACAAATTATAATTGGTTAAATATAAATAACTATCTGCTTATAGCAATTTTCAGAAACCTCGCATTTATTTGGGAAAGGATGGCATTATGAGAAAATAGTATTTGTCAGAATCTGCTGTGAAAACTGGTGAAGATTTCATGAAGAAAGATACTGAAAGAACTAGTAACAGTTTGCTGCAAATCAGAAAAATGTGTTTGGAGGTGGGAGGAGGAAGAGTTTCCAAGGTTTCCAAGCCGAGGGGAAAGGGGCACAGTGTGAAATTGGGGAGGGAAAATAATGACATTTAATACCAAGTGCAGAACTGGGAAGTTTGAGTAGAATGCACATTTAAAAAATAAATATAGGGAGAGCTTTTTAGTGCATACTACAATTCTAGAAAATTGTCAGTATTGTTTGATCATCTTATATTTTTGTCTCCAATTTACCATTTGGCATTGCAGACTTTAAAGACTATTTGGGCAAATAATTTACTACCAGTATTATATAGAAAGGAAGTCTAATAAACATAATTTGTAACTAGAGAAAGATAGTATATTAAAAAATAATATCTAATTAGGGAATTTCCAGATTTCCCTCTGGTTTCCTAACTAATATCAGTAGCTAAAAATATTAATATCATTTAAAAAGTATTGATTGCTGTTATTTATGATTCATTTTAAGCTTAAAATAAAATTGGATACAGCCGGGCCTGGTGGCTCACGCCTGTAATCCTAGCACTCTGGGAGGCTGGGGTGGGAGTATTGCTTGAGCTCAGGAGTTTGAGACCAGCCTGAGCAAGAGTGAGACCCCATCTCTACTAAAAAAATAGAAAGAAATTAGCTGGACAACTAAAAATATATATATAAAAAATTAGCTGGACATGGTGGCACATGCCTGTAGTCCCAGCTACTCGGGAGGCTGAGGCAGGAGGATCGCTTGAGCCCAGGAGTGTGAGGTTGCTGTGAGCTAGGCTGATGCCACGGCACTCACTCTAGCCAGGGCAACAGTGCAAGACTCTGTCTCAAAAAAAAAAAAAATTGGATAATCAACATTAAGCCAGTATTTTTGTTCAATTCTGTGCCAAGCATGATTCTAGGTGCAGATACATGGCTGTGAATCAAATAGCCAAGGAAATTAAGAAATAAAAATTAGTTCTGGTTCTATGACAATTTAAGGGTTCCTTTTCTCTAGGGGAAAAATTGTTGCATTACTTCCCCTGAGTTCATATAGAATAGCAGTAGTTCTCAATCCTGGCAGCCATTAGGATTACTTGAGGGTCACTTGGGGTGGCTTGGGCTCTACCCAGATTTATTAAAAATAAATAGAATTTCTAGAGGTGAAACCTGGCTATCTTCTTTTTTTAAAATTCCTTGTGTTGTTCAGCCACAGTTGAACTCTGGTTTATTCTACAGTATGACAAATCCAAGGAAGCAGATGGAAAACTTATTTCATTTCTGAAGACATAGCTTCTCTTAAAAAACCTATGCACAGGAATGTATTATAAAATGGGTCTGTTGCTGTGGAAACCAGTTTGGCAGTTCTTCAAAAAATTAAACATAAAATTACCATATAACCTATCAGTTCCACCCATAGGCGTATACCTCCCCCAGTTGAAAACATGTACTTAAACAAATACTTGTACACATATGTTCATAGCAGCACTATTCACGATAGCCAAAAGGTGGAAACAACCCAAATGTCCGTGAATAACAAATTGTGGTAACACATACAGTGGAGTGTTGTTCAGCCGTGAAAAGGAATGAAGTATTGATACATGCTCCAACGTGGATGAATCTTGAAAACATGCTAAATGAAAGAAGCCTGACACAAAAGGTCTCATATTCTATGATCCATTACTATGAAATATTCAGAATAGGTGGATTAATAGAAATAGAAAGTAGATTGGTGGTTGCCAGGGGCTGGAGGGAGGGAGGAGCAGGAGTAGCTGCTTATTGGGTGTGGGGTTTTGTTCTGGGGCGATGAAAGTGTGTTGGAGCCAGCTAGAGGTGGTGGTCGCACAACATTATGAATGTACTAAATACTACTGAATTGTTTATTTTAAAATGGTTAATTTTATGTTATGTGAATTTTGCCTTAATTGATTAAACCTATGCACATTGTCCTTTAATATGATTTTCTTGATAAAACAAAACTAGCTTTTCTGAAAATCAAACCTTCTCATAAAGCAAATATTGAATCTACTTAATTATGTGATTCAGGCTTTTTGTTTGTTTCATAAACAGCTTTAGGTGGAAGCTGTCACTTACCTATATTCTGAATAAATCTGAGAGGATACTGTATCTGGAAATTTGAATTTCTTTAAAACTGTGTGTTTAGGTCTTCACTGGGGAACATTCAGGGATACAAGTGTCCCAATGATTTGTGTTAGTGATTTCAAAACTTCTGGCCATGTCCTCTGAGGCTAAAAAATTGAACATACTGCTTTCTCTAAAAAGGGCAGAGGAGAAGCATGCCAAAGGGAGAAGAGGATATTAAGGGAATAAGAAGAGAATAGGAAAAAGCAGCATAGTAGGGTTGAGAGATGTGAAAAATGTCACAAGTAACTACAGACTTCAAATTTTTTCTTCAAAACACACCAGAAATAGGAATTTTTCTTTAAAAAAACATATGCGATGTTTAAAAATGCCAAGCAATGGGATATATTTGGAACCTAGGAAAAAGTTGTTACTGTTTAAGAAACAATCTTTGAAAGAGCGAAAATGAAAATGGTGGTCAAGTAATGTAACTGATACACTGCAACATTCTGTGACAAACACACAGAATCAAATGTGTAGGGAGAAGTGGCCAGTGGCCCCAACACCTGCCCTTAGATTTCTTCTAAGTGAGACCCTTACCCTTAGAAAGACAGCAGGTATAACACAGCTGAGGCCTTAACACACCCTGGTCACAGCAGGTCTTTGAAACCCTAAGTCTAGCCCTGAATACATTTTTATCTTCCTGGTTAATGTATAAAAAGTATGCCATTCGTAGCAAATGCTGCCGTACTGCCATACCAAACAGTTAGCAACTCCTCATCCCCCCACCCCTGTGCCCCTACTAGTCTTAATATTTTCAAGAACACCAAATTAAATGTAAAGATTTAATGTTTGTATATGGGCTTTTGTTTTTTTCCTTTTAATTTTGAAATAATTATATATTCATAGTAAGTTGCAAAGAAACGTACAGGAAATTCCCATGTGCCCTGCCTCTAACCTCCCACAATGTTAACATCTTACACACTATAGTATAGTATCAAAACCAAGAAATTGACCTGGTACAATCTATACAGTTTATTCACATTTCACCGGTTACATATGCACTGTGTGCGTGTGTGTGTGTGTGTGTGTAGCCTGGTGCAATGTTACCACGCCTGTAGCCTTGCATAGCCACCACCTCAAGCAAGATACTCTACCGTGTCATCACACAAGGCTCTCAACATATCCCTTCACAGCTACATCGATCCCTTCCACACCATCTATGCCCTCTGACAACCACCAATCTGTTCTTTATCTCTACAGTTATTTTATTTTTTGGATATTACATAAATAGAACCATGCTATATGTATCCTTTTGGGATTGGCTTCTTTCGCTCAGCATAATTTCCTTGAGGTTCATCCAAGTTGTTGCACGTATCAAGAGTTTGTTCCTTTTTATTGCTGGGTTATATTGCATGGTGTGGATACCACAGTTCGTTTAATCATTCACCAGCTGCATTTGGGTAGTTTCCAGTGTTGGGCTATTACGAGTAAAGTTGCTATGAACATTCACGTAAAAGTTACTGTGTGAAAGTAAGTCTTCATTTCTGTGGGACACCATGAGTGACACCAAGAGTTCCATTGCTGGATCATATGGTAAGTCCATGCTTACTTGTGAGAGGAACAGCCAAATTATTCTCCAGAGTGTACACAGGTTTTTAAGAGAAGAAAATATCCCCTTCAGAAATACTGAATTCCCCAAAGAAGCCTACCACATTTCCTTAAATAAGGAAAATATTTTAGGGAAAAGGAAAAGAAAATGTTTTTCTTCAAATGTAGAGTTTGAACATACTGCATCTTAAATTTTATTTGTGACTCAGACTTTTGATTTATACAGTTCCTGTGTAATGATTCAGATGTTGCTGAAAAGCAGGTGATCCTGTGTGCTTTGTGATCTCACAGCGAACTAAGGCAGAACAGAACAGCGGAGATGGTCGTGGGGAGCAATGGCTCAGGGATGAAAATAATTTCTTGTGAGGTACTTTGGTTAAAAGAATTGTGAAAACAATATTTTCACATAATCGTTTCTTTTTGCCCACTGAATTCTAAATGAAGCATGACTTTCTTGATTCCGTAGTGCAAAACCTTCATGGAGTCAAATTACAGCTGCTGCCAGCGTCAGCCCCCTCCCAACACTAAGAAATAATGCAGGAGAGAATGAAGGAGGTGGAATGTTTAATACAGACAGAAACAGAGACATGTGTAAATGGGACAGCTGGAAGACAGGCTAGAGAAAGAAAGTATTCAGCATAAATGAACCTGTTCCTGGCTCTTTTGATTTTTCTTAAAAGTTTAAACTTAAAAAGTTCCATTCATTTTCTCGCTTCCTTTGACCTTGCCTCCTTTTTACTTTTCCTCTGCCCCAGAAATCATAACTATCTGGGGGGAAAACAGTTCTTCCGTTCATTTGGCTCATCACTAGTGAGATATTTTAGTGTAAATATCACCATAAACTCATAAAAATGGTAATTTTGAAGGTTTCAGTACTTTTTTTCTAAGCCTTCACTCACTTTCTCTTATCTCTTCCACAGGGAAGGGTATCAATTTGCTTCTAAGAATTTCCCAAAAGGAAGAACTGGAAAATAGAATTTTGTCTGCTTCATTTGCAGTATCACAAATATGGATCATTTTCATAAAATTTATCTCATACCCCTGGGATGAAGGGGTTGATGGAGTAATATGTGAAGAATCTTCACTGGCAGTTCTGAGATCAGAGGTGCAGTTTTCAATAATCAAGTATTTGCGGACGGTTTTCAACTCCGCTGTTTCATATGCATCTGAGGAAGGCAAAAATTTGCTCTGTGGAAAGCCGGAAGGAGGAGGCCCAGGACATGCAGAACATATGTCAAACCTGAAAATGGGCCTTTTTTTTTTTTTTAACCATTTTACCACATTTTGAAACAATCACAAAGTTACAGAAAAGTTGAGTTTAAATAACCTTTTTTTTCCCCTGAACTGTTTGAGAATAAATTGCCAGCGTGGTGGTCCATCGGCCCAGAATATTTTGTATTTCCTATGAAGACACACATCTACAAAACCATAACACAACCATAATAACCAGAAAGTTAACACTGAACATCATCAATAATGGGACAAATCAAAATCTTATGCCTAAGCTAGGGAGACGCTGAGAAGTCGGGGGACGGGGGCAGAGGTTAGGGGAGATGGAGGGACAACTAGGCAAAACACTAGTTCATAGAGCCATTCAAGTTTTGCCGGTTGGCTCTATAATGTCCATTACAGCGAAAAGATTCAATCCAGGACCATGTACTACATTTAGTTGTGTTTATTTTGTTTTCAGTACAGCAGTTACTCTGTCTTTCCTCAACTCTCATGCCTCAACGCTTTTGAAAATTCCACGCTAGTTATTTTATTGAATGACCCTGCATTTTAGTTTGTGTGGAAATTTCTCATGATTAGATGCAGACTATGCGTGTTTGGCAGGAATATCACAGAAGTGATACCGTGTTCTCATTGCATCCTGTCGTGTGGCATGAGATGTTTTTAAAAGCAGATTTTGTGTTTTAGAGCAATTTGAGGTTCACAGCAAGATTGAGAGAAGGTGCAGAGTTCCCGTGTGCCTCCTCCTCCTGCATAGCCTTCCTCATCATCAGCATCCCCCACCAGAGTTGCACCTTGCTACAGTTGATGAACCCACATTAACACATCATCACCTAAAGCCCACAGTTTACACTGGGGTTCACTCTTGGTATTATACATTCTATGGGTTTGGACAAATGTTTAATGACACGTATCCACCATGACAGTATCATATAGAATAGCTTCACTGCCCCCAAAATCCCCTGTGTTTTGCCTAGTCGTCCCTCCATCTCCCCTAACCTCTGGCCCCCAACCCCCCGTCTTCTCAGTGTCTCCCTAGCTTAGGCATAAGATTTTGATTTGTCCCATTATTGATGATGTTCACTTTGATCACTTGATTAAGGTGGTATCTGCTAGGCTTCTCAACCAAAAGTTACTGTTTGATCTTTGGAATAAATAAATATTTTGGGGGGAGATACTTTAAAACTATATAAACATCTGTTCCTCATCGAACTTTTACTTTATGTGTTTATTTGTATGGGTTCCTACTTTATTCAAATGGTTATCGTTTATTGCACTGATTTATTTTTATGCTTAAATTGTCTCCAATTTGGCCAGTGGAAGCCCATCCAAGGTGGCTCCCATGTTCTTTTGACATTTCCTCATTTTTGCACACCCTTGTTTTTAGCACAGTAAGATGTTCCAGGTTTGCTTTGTATTTTCCCTGCTGCAGCACTGGAATCAGCCATTTCTCGCAGATCTTTCATTCTTTTTGGTAGAAAATGGTATTTAGAAGCCAAGATCTGGACATAAGGTGTGATCTTTGCTATTTCCAGGCTCTCCGTGTCTCAGTGGACAGAGCTATCCATCTATCTGTCTATTTATCTATCTATCTATCTTGAAAACTGTAATTTTGAAGACCATGAATTTATACCAATATGTCCAATTCCAATTCAATACCACAGGGTTCATTCTATTTTTTTCCTTTTCTGTATTTGTAACTCCCTTCTCCAACAGTGAAAATCTTGTCTTTCATTATCCCTAATATAATTACTAATTTGATCAATTTCCTTGTCTGGAAATAAACAATCTTCAATTTCTGCTACCACACCTGCCTCTGCCAGATGCCTGCCTCTTCCTGCCCGGGCTCTGACTCCCCTTTCCAGGCTGTTCTCCCTCGTGGATCTTACACTGCCTGGGCTCTGAACCCACATCATGCACACTGGTGCTCTCCTCTGCCTGCCTGGGCTCCCCTCACTGCCCACAGCCGTCTGTCCTCCTCACAGACAGCGTGCTCATCCTGGCAGGCTCCGACTTCCCAGGGCTAGGCTGGCCTCCAGCGCGGACATCTCCCTCTTCCTACTCAGGCTCTGCTAGCCCATGCCGAGCTACCTCCTGTGTGGATGCCCTCCTTCCCCGATGGGGTCTGAGACCCTGTACTAGGCCGCCCTTCTGTAGACACCCCCTTCGCTCTGCTTGGACTCCAGTACCCCATGCTGGGTCATCGGGGCTCCTCCCAACACCACTGCAGCAGCCATCCTTGCTATACGCTGCCTCATGGCTTTATGATTGAATTGTTAGGGAAGGAAAATGACTTTTAAAAAATGAATTTTAAAATATTTAAATACTTTCTATTTTTATTTTAGTAGATTCTCTCTATGTCTTTTAGCTACTTTAGCTCTCAAAACATAGTGGAGATCACACACATACACACACAGACATATTAAAATGAATTGAATCACTTTACCTTTTCTTCTCTATCTTCAAACCATATCTGAATTCAGCTGTTCCTGGTACTACTGATAATCATATATGCCACGTTTCAATTTATTGCTTCTCATCTCCAAATCCTGCTGTGTGAAAATGGATATGAGCCCTTTTCTCCCTTGCCAGCTGGCACAATGTGAAGTTTCGTCAGTAGAGGGTGCTGAAGACATTGCAGGAGGAAGGGGACAGGCCGTCTGCTATAGATCCCGAGTGTCCCTGCCCACTACTGTTTACCTGGTTGTGTCGGCAGTGAGAAATCTTGAGGACACAGAGCAGGGCTGCCTACCACTTACTATAAAAGCAGTGGATTTCCCAAGTTCAGTGGATTCCCACTTGGGATCCTCTGTGTTGTTCCCATGGGAGTTGGGGGCAAAGGGAATTGCCCTAAACATATTCATACTGCTTTCTGTGTCTTGACTCATAAAACCCTTTGTCTTTGACCCATGGATGTCTTCTGCCAGCATCCATGAAACAATTACAGACGAATTTATTAGCTCAAGTGGGGCAAGATCAAATCTTAGACCCTGATAAACAGCCAATTTTTTAAGCTTCCTATCTTTTGGGTTAATAAATAATTATTTCTTTTAAACCTCCCCTGTTCAGATTACTGTGTGGTTTCTATCTCTAGCATCTTCCCTACATGGCTAGTCTTATTCCTTAGAATTTTGAAGCATTTGCCTCTCTTAAATCATATTAAACTTCTAATAATGGATTTCTGACTCCCTACAAATGGCTCATCCTCTCATCTCCATTCATCGCTGCCGTACTCGGCGTCCCTGCTCCTTGCTCTCTGGACAAGAACAACACTTTCCTGCACCCAGGTGCCATCCTTTCTGAAACGCCCTTCTTCTGTCCTTTCACCATGGAAAGGCACTTACTAAGGGCCCATGTGTGTGTACATTCATACACATAGTGAGCAGAACTACGTAGCCTGTGCCTATCTGCTAAAAGTAAAAGCTTTTACATTTAGAAATGAGGCACAGATGTGTGAGAACACATGTCACAGTATCTGACCTTGGCATCAAGTATTTATCATTCCCTGCAATCAAGACAGCTTAAACTCATCTCTAATGAGCAATCTTGCAAAGCTTATTTTATTTTATTATTATTATTTATTTATTTATTTATTTTATTTCAGGGTGTTGTGAGGGTACAAACATTATGGTTACACTTTATGTCTTTGCCTCACCCAAGTGCGGGTTAAAGGCATGCTCTTCCCTCTACAGTGCTCCCCGTGTCCTTTAGTTGCGGATTTACCCCCCCATCTCTCTAATCCCTGGAGAGTATTTCTGCCATGTGATCACCCTAGTGTTGATCAGTTAGTACCAATTTGATGGCGAGTACAAGTGGAGCCCATTCTTCCGCTCTTGTGGTGCTTCACTTTGGATAACGGGCTTAAGTTTAATCCAGGAAAGTATAAGAGGTTCTAGATCACTGTTGTTTCTTATGATTGAGTAATATTCCATTGTAAACATATACCAAATTTTAATAATCCACTCATGGATTGACGGGCACTTGGGTTGTTTCCACATTCTTGCAATAGTGAATTGTGCTGCCATAAACTTTCGGGTGCAGATGTCTTTATCGTAGAATGTTTTGTGCTCTTTTGGGTAGATGCCTAATAGTGCTATTGCTGGATCGAACTTCCTGAGCATTTTGTATATGTGTAGACCAGGCTTTTCTGTGGGGCAGAGTATCTATGGAGTTTAAGAGAATTAAGGTCC
>CAUYRB010068354.1:0-13059 GCA_963574695.1 Propithecus perrieri
GTGCTGCTCTCTGTCGGGGGCCCAGGGCTTCCCTGGCTCCCGTCTCTGGCTGGGTTTCGGGATCTCGGCTCTCAGGGTTATCTGCTTGCGATGGGATCACAGACGGTAGCGCTGAGCTTGGAGGCTGGGGCTTGGGAGGGAGGGATGATGAGGCAAGACCGTGAGTCCCTGGGCAAGTATTTGTCTAAAGAGTGGCGGGAGAGGAGAATGGGGTGTAAGAACTGTGAGGTCTGCAAATAGCCACCGTGGCTCCTATCCTTTTTAGCGACGTCACAGGGAGCCCACCCCAACCCTCACAATCTAAATGACACCCCCCCTGCCGCCGTTATTTTCTCTATCCTCCATTTGACCCAGAAGTGCCTGGCATGTAGTAGACACTCAACAAATATGTGATGAGAGAATGAAGACTTGTTTTTTCTAATATTCCTGGTTCATTCTAGACAATGACATGAACCAAATACCAATGACCATTGAATAGCTGCAATTTGTTTCTGAGTCACTCACTCACCACTAAGTGCAAGTTTAAGCCAAATATAAATTATTAAAATGATTTTTTTTAGTGCAGAGGAAAACGATCAAAAAATTAATATATTTTCCAATGGATATGAGTTAATTAAAAGTACATGATTATTTTAGATTGTATTATTTCTCCTATTTACTTCATGGCGCAATCAACAGTGATGTGTTGGACATAGTGACTCGTAGCTGTCGTACTTTTGTGTAGAAAAAGAATGTGAGAGGGGTTTTTATTTTGAGCCTCTGATGAGAGTACATGAGGGCTGCAAGTGTCTTTGGGGTGCGCAGCCGCAGAGGGTGCCGCGGTTTAGGGGGAGTCTGCCCGGAGTTGGGCAGTGCACAGCCTGCTCAGCCACGCGGGAGCAGCCTCGTGAAGACCCAGGCTTCACGACTCATCTCCCTGTTTCACTCTCTCCACAGCATCCAGAACAATCTTTCCAAAGCTTATGCGAGAGCACGGTGCTTGTCTCCTAAAACCCTTCAGTGGACTCATCACACCGAGCACAGGAACCGGACCCTTCTCCCTGGCTCACGGGGCCCTGCGGGACCTGCCCTGGCTGCGGCTCCTGCCTGGCTGCCCACCTTACCGCGGGCGCCGCTCCCCTCTTCTCCCTTCCTCCCTTGGCTGCGCTCACGCCGGCGCAGGGGCTTTGCAGCCACGTGTCCTCTGCCTGGCCCCGTCCCCCTACCTCGCTTCCTACCCTCGCCCATCCTCACTGGCCGGCTGTCTTCTCACCATTCAGGTCTCAGCCTAAATGTCACTCCAGCGCAGCTCTTCCCTGAGCCTGACTCTGAAGCGCACCCGTCCCCCCTCCACGTCGTCTGCCTGCTCTCCCAGAACCCATCGCTGTCTGGTACCTGCTGTGTCCTCGGTTCCCTACGTTACTTGTTACCCATTTGCTCCCCTAGACTATAGGCGACATTGATCTTTGCTGTTCTTTGCTTTACTTCCAGTGCTCAGAGCAGCGCCAGGCCCATGGTAAGCTCTCTAGAAATACTTGTTAAGTAAATGCGTGAAAATCCACAGGCAGATTTGGTGGCGGTGGCTCCGGGCCGGGCTGCTGGCTGACTGGGAGAGTCCCTCCGAGAACTCGAAGACCAATGGAACCCGTAGTGCTGGAAGGAGCAACGGCCTAGAGGTCCAGAGGCCCGGGCCCGAGGGCCTTTTCCTGCGGTCACCACTCGCCTCTCTCAGGTCCCCCTTTCCTCATCTGTCCTGTGAGGGAACTGGGTTGGGAGGGCTCTTAGGTCACATACCGGGAGATTCTGTGACTCCAGCGCTCTGCCCTTCAGCGTTGCCGCAGGGGCGACGCTTCCCTGAGGACCAGCGGTTTGGGGTTAGCCGGGACTGCAGTGCCCCCACTTGCCATCGTCACTGTGACCATTCCACAGGATCCCGATGTTGGGGGAGATGCCTGATGTTTTTGGCCTAAAACTGAGAGTTAAACGTGAAGCAGTACTTCTGGAAGCGAGGAGATGTACCGGAAAGGTACTGGCGCCAGAACGACCGGGGTTTGTGTCTCGGCCTTTTGCTTACCACCTGGATGGCCTTGAACACGTCTCTCATTCCTCCGAGGGGAAGTTTTGGCAGGTAGGAATGCTACCCCTGCCCATGGGTTTGCGGCGAGGGTCACAGGAGTGACGTGTTTGCCGCTGAGCAGATGTCAGTTCACTTCCCGTCGCCTGAGGAAGCCGGAGCATGACACAGACCTGGCCCAGCGCCGGGCGCAGAACCCAGCCTGGAGATTGTTCCCACTGAGGCCGGCAGGGGCCGCAGGGCTGTGGGGGCCATAGAGCTGAAGAGGAAGATGGGCTTCACTTGGTGGAGGGAAACCAAAAGACTCATCTTCCAGGATAGCAAAACGGTTTACATATTTTGCGCCAGATTCTTCTGGCGTGTGAGCAGAACTGGAGAGAAGTGCGTTTATCACTCACTCTTGCCTGGGGAAACCTCATTTGCATTCCTAGAAAGTGTTGATTGTAGTGTTCCAAGAAATGAAGTTGTTTGGTGGGCTGGCTTACCTCAGCCCCCAACAAATCGCTGGCATCTTTGTTTGTGTGCACGGAGGCACAGGACTGTTCTTGGTGAAGCCCGCTACCTGCCACAGACTGTGCTAGTTATTTGAAATACTGTGGCAGGCACGATGGGTTGGCTCACTCAGTACCCAGCCACCTTTCTCCCTTGCCTTCCTCTTCTACGGAGCCTGGAAGTCTAAACACTCAACTGCCCGGCATTCTGCAGGTGGCCGTGTGACATAGCTCTGCTCAATAACATGTACGTGAACGTTATTAGACAGGGTATCTTCCTAACTAAGAAGACAAAATTTCAAGAAGAGAACACTCTTTGTCTCCTTCTTACTTCTCTCTTCTTCCTGCCAGTGGTATGGATGTGATGCTTGGAGATGCAGCAGCTATATTGCCACCATGGGGCAAGGTGAGAGGCTGAAGCAGGGCATCCACCAGGCCAACGATGGAGATAAAGGGAGGGAAGACTCTGGCCCCTGCTAACATATTGTCTTTCACCGGAAACACAGTATCATAAGACACCATTATTTAGGTACCATCAGGAAAGATAAAATACTGCTCATTAAACTACAACTTGTTTTTAAGACATATCCAGATTCCCAAGATGTTAAAATGCGAAAAAAAAAATGTGCGTTTTAAAATCCATGAGAACTGAACAGGTGTCTGAGCCCGGGAATATCTATCTCTGGACTTCTTACGTGAGAACAGCAAACGCCTAATTCTTTTAGGAGTAGCTGTTGGGCTTTCTGTTATTTGCAGCAAAACATATTCCTCACACTGACTCCTCGCAATCACTTCCTGAGACGGGTATTAATATTCCTATTTTACTAATGAGGAAACTGAGGCAAGGAGGACAATGACCTGCCCCCGTGTATCGTGGCACAGGCCATACAGAAGAGCGAGCCCGCAGTGGGGGCCTCCGGCCCCAGTGTTCGACTCCATCCCTGTCTGCCCCGTTGCTCTTCCTGCCTTAGGGCTGTGAGAACTGATGAGCACCTCTGCAGCCCCGCTGTTGTCCCGTCCCCTGCTCAGGAGGACGCTTCCCCGCGACTCACCAGGACAAGAGATTGGGTCCTGTGAGCTGGGAGCCAGGGCCTGAGAGGTCAGCAAGCATTCTGGCAAGAAGTTTCTCAGTCATTTGGACAGTTTGTTTTCTTGATCCTGCTACCTGCTTTCCTTCTCTCCGTGCCCTCCCCCACGCCCTGCTGAGCAAAAGCACAGGAAGCGGGAAAACTCAATGTACATGTGGAAGAAGTGCTAGTACACATTCACACTGTCCCTGGTTGGCTGCTGATTTCCTATAAGCCTATAGACTTCCAGTTTGTGGGGCTGGTGAGGCCACAGATGAGTTACAAGTTTGGAGAAGAGGCCAGGTGTGGTGGCTCACACCTGTAATCCCAGCACCGTGGGAGGCTGAGGCAAGAGGATCACTTGAGGCCAGAAGTTCAAGACCAGCCTGAGCAATAGCAAGATGCCATCTCTACTAAAAATAGAAAAAATGAGCCAGGCGTGGTGGTGTGCGCCTCTAGTCCCAGCTACTCAGGAGGCTAAGGCAGGAGGATCACTTCAGCCCAGGAGTTTGGGGCTACAGTGAGCTGTGATGATACCACTGCACTCCAGCCCCGGCGACAGAGCAAGACCTTGTTGCAAAAAAAAAAAAAAAAAAAGAAGAAGTTTGGAGAAAAGGAGGCTCAAGAGCCTCTCGCCAACTAGTCACTCAATTTGCCTTTGTCCCCTGTGAACCTGACCTTCAAGGACAGCCTCCTGGAGACCCAGGCATGGGAGAGGGCTTAAGATGCCTCATCAAAGGTCATAGACAGAGGTAGTGTTTGTGTCTGTAGCTTAAGGAAGCCTTCCCTTCTAACTCTGATTTTTGTTTCCTGAAGCAGGAGGAGATGAAATTGTTAAAAGGGTGCAAGTAACAAAGAATGGGCTTTTCCAGATCTCTGTTCTTTGATTGGTAAAGTAAGTTGAAAACAGTAGGTGCAAACTAGATGGGATATTGGTCAAACTAACACATTAGAACATTATTTTTTTTTAGTGTGTGGTTTACAGAATTACTTGAAATGCCTAAGCAGCGCATTAGGAAGAGAATTGCTCCTTCGGGAGTGACTCATGTACGCTGGGCCCGTGCAGGAGCCAGGGGGCGGCGTGTGGCAGCTCTCCAAGGGGCTGGGAGCAGGGGCAGCGGCCAGGCGTGCTAGCGTTTCTCTCGAGGCCGGACTAGGGGAAACGGGGGTGGGGGGTGCGGTGGGGGCTTCGTGCCGTCTCCTCCGCCCCCCGTCAGATGCAGGAGCAAAGTGGAAAAGTCCTGCGGGGTTTTTCTCCTCTGATTCGAGGGAAACACACGCAAACGGTCTTTCTCTGAGGATGCCCGCAGAGAACAGTCTCCCCACCCACACTCCAGGTCCACACGGACCAGCCTGCTGGCTGGAGAACTGACCTTTAAAACCCTTGTTTATGTCCAACCACGACCTCGGTTCAACTCCAGCCCGGCCTGGCATCTAAAACCAGAGTTCCCGTAAGAAATGTTTAAGGGTCTGTGTACCTCACAGGAAGCCTTCAGATTGCAAACATATGTCCAAACTGCTGAGCGGGGGCAAAAGGGTCGGATTACTCAGTGTGCGCCGGGGAGCCCGACTCCGCGCCAGGTTGAACGCAGCCCCCGGCTTCTCATGGACTCGGGCTGAAAGAGGTTTCTTTTGTAAATCAGCTTACGTGGTAATTTCTTTCCTTTCTTCTCTAGGCAAGTGAAGTATCAGGGCACATCCGTCGTGACCCCATGCTGGGCTGTTGGCTTTTTGCCTCTCATTCACCTGCGGGGCCTGTTCTTGTCTTAGTTTCTAAGTCGGTACCACGCTGCTTGGGGCTTCCCGGCTCAAACTTGTTGACTGCACTCTGGTGCCACGTTTTTCCAATTAAACTTTTAATTTTGAGATAATTATAAATTCACGTGCAGTTGTACAAAATAATACAGAGACATTCCACGTACCCTTTATTCAGTTTGCCGCAACAGTAACGTCTTGCAAAACTGTAGTAGGATAACACAGCTAGTACATCGACATTGCTGCATTCGAGACACGGATCATTCCATCACGGGGATCCTTGATGTTGCCCTTTTATAGCCACGCCCACTTCCTCCCTCCTACCCCGCCCTTTAGGCTTGGCAACTGTTAATCTGTTCTCTATTTCTGCAATTTCATCATTTCGAGAAAGCTATATAAATGGAATCATGTAGTATAAAACCTCCTGGGACTAGTTATTTTTGTTTCACTCAAGCATAAGTCCCTGAAGATTCATCCGTTGTTGTGTGTATCAGTAGTTCCTTCCTTTTTATTGCTGAGTTGTATTCCACCGTGTGGCTGAACCCCAGTGTGTCTAACCACTCACTCATGGAAGGACATCAGGGCTGTCTCCAGTTTTTCACTTTTATGAAGAAAGCTGCTATGAACAGTTTTGTACAGGTTTTTCAGGTAAACATAAGTTTTCATTTCTCTGGGATAAATGCCCAGGAGTGTAATTGCTGGGTCATATGGTCATCGTACATTTAATTTTTTGAGAAACTGCCAAAGTGTTTTCCAGACTGGCTGCACTGTTTTACATTTTCACCAGCCATGGGTGACAGATTCAGTTTCTTCACATC
The DNA here is from genome assembly GCA_963574695.1 of Propithecus perrieri. NCBI lineage: Eukaryota > Metazoa > Chordata > Mammalia > Primates > Indriidae > Propithecus > Propithecus perrieri. The sequence continues at coordinate 6,185 of CAUYRB010068354.1, forward strand.
CTCACCTGCATTTGTGGCCACTACCTTTTATCTTAGTCATTCTAATAAGCCTATATAACGTCTTAGTGGTTTAACTTTGCATTCCCTAATTGCTAGTGATGTTGAACCTCTTTTGTGTTCTTCTTTGCCATCTGTATATCTTATTTGGTGAAATGTTTGTTCATGTTTTTTGCCCAATTTCTAATTGACTGTTTTTTTTACTGTTGAGTTTTAAGAGTTCTTGTATATTCTAGATTCTAGTCCTTTGTCAGGTATGTGGTTTACAAATATTTTCTCTCCGGGTCACGGTGGCTCATGCCTGTAACGCTAGCACTTTGGGAGGTCAAGGGGGGAATATCACTTGAGCTCAGGGATTCGAGACCAGCCTAAGCAAGAGCAACACTCTGTCTCTACAAAAAAATAGAAAAAGTAGCCAGGCTTGGTGGTGGGTGCTTGTAGTTCCAGTTACTTGAGAGGCTGAGGCAGGAGGATCACTTGAGCCCAGGAGTTTGAGGTTGCAGTGAGTTATGAGGATGACAGAAATATTTTCTCTCTGTTTGTAGGTTGTTTTTTCATCCTTTTAACAAGGTCTTTTGCAGAGAACAAGTTTTAAATTTGATGAGGTCCAGTTTCTCAATTTTTCCTTTTATGGGTCGCATTTTTTATATCCAGTCTAAAATCTCTTTGCCCACTCCCAGATCCTGAAGATTTTCTCCTGTATGTTTTCTAAACATTTTATAACTGTACATAAGTCCATGATATATTTTGAATTTGTTTTTGTATGCCTGTAGGACTTAGGGCAGGGTACTTTTCCCCCCTGTAATTGTCCAATGGTTCCAACACCATTTGTTGAAAAGGTTCTGTTTCCTCCATTGAATTGATTTTGCACCTTTTCCAAAAATCACTCATGCATATTTGTGCAAGTCTATTTCTGGGTTCTCTATTCTATTCCAGTGAGCTACGTGTCTGTCCCTCCACCAATACCATCCAGTCTTGGTTACTGTAGCTATATATTTTGATATAATAAGTCTTGAAATTGAGTAGACTGATTCCTCCCACTTTATTCTTCTATTTCAAAATTGTTTTAGCTATTCTAGTTCCTTTGCCTTTCCATATACATTTTAAAATAAGCTAGTCTATATCTATAAAAATCTTGCTGTGATTTCGATAGGAATTGTGTTAAACCTGTATATACATTTGAGGAATAATTAACAGCTTTCTTCTGTTGAGTCTTCTAAACTACGAACACGCTTGTCTCTACATTATTTAGATCTTTGATTTCTTGGCTTTCTAAACTATGAACACAGAATGTCTCTACATTATTTAGATCTTGATTTCTTTCAACAGTGTTTTGCAGCTTTCAGCATACGAGTTTGCTATGGGCTAAATGTTTGTGTCCCTGCAAAATTTATATGTGGTGATATCCCCAATGTGGTGGGGATATCAAGGGGGGGGCCCTGGGGGGTGATTAGGTCTTCAGGGTAGAGCCCTCATTAATGGGATTCATGCCCTTATAAAAGAGGCTTGAGGGAGCTTGTTTACCTGGACACAGCAAGAAGATGCCACATATGGAGCAGAGAGTCAGCCCTCACCCAACACTGGATCTGTTGGTGCCTTGATCTTGGACTTCCCAGCCTCTAGAACTGTGAGAAATAAATTTCTGTTGTTTTAAAGCTACCCAGTCTAGGGTATTTTGTTATAGAAGCCTGAATGGACTAAGACAAAATCTTGTACATCCTTTGTGAGATTCATACCCAAATGTTTCCCTTTTTTTTGAGTGATTATAAATGGTATTATATTTTTTTAATTTTGGTGTCTATGTGTTCCTTACTGGTATATAGAGATAGAATTGATTTCTGTGTGTTCATATGTTCATTTTACATCTTTCAACACTGCTGAACTCATTTTTTGTTCTAGGGGTTTTTTGTAGATTCTTCGGAATTTTCTACATAGACAATCATTTTATATGCATATGGGGAGAGTTTTATTCCTTTCTTTCCAATCTGCATACCTTTCCCCCGCCATTCGTGTCCTATTGCACTGAATAGAACTTCCAGGACTATGTTGGATAAAGGTGGAGAGAGAGGATGTCCTGACCCTGCTTCGATCTCAAGGAGGAAGCATGCAGCTTTCACCACTGAGTACACATCAGCTGTCAATGTTTTTGCAGGCGCTCTCTATCGGATTGAGGAGATTCTCCTCTATTCCTTTGAGCTCTCCTATGGGAGTTCCTTTTTTAAAAAATCAATAGTGAGCGCTGAATTTTGTCAAACACTTTTCTGCATCAATTGACATGATCATGTGATTTTTTTTTTTTCCTTTCACCTTCTTTAGGTCAAACAATGTATTATTCAGAATGCTTTGGGCTGCAAATAATAGATCGAACCAGATTAAAATTCGATTAAATTAAAATAACTTCATTTTTTTTCCTTGAACAAGACATCTGGGAGTAGGCGGTTCCAAGGCTGGCTAATTCAGCAGCTCGGTAATGCCAGGTCTGGGTGGTCTCTGGGTTCTCTGGGCCTTTCCTCTCATGGTTGCAATGTGCCTCATGCACGCAGGAAGTAGGGGATGCACTCTCCCTTTTTTTTAAATCATGAGGAGAATCTCTCTCAGACACCCAAAGGGCTTTTGTGCCTTGTTGACCAAAATAGGCCTATGTCCAAGCCTAAACCAATCTGGCGAAGGTAGTGGAAAGGGGAGTGGAATGTCCATGAATAGTTTAATCCAGTATTTCTCAATACTGTGTTTTTGGTGTTTGGGGTGACAATTTGTTGTTGTACAGGACTGTCCTGCTCATTGCAGGACATTTAGCACCCCTGGCCCTCACTTTTTAAGTGCCAGAGGAGCCCTCCAGTCACTGCGACAACTTCTAACTTCCCCTGGGGGGTAATACCACTTCCCACCGAGAGCTGCTGGTGTAGACCCGTTATGATTCACCCAAGGGGGTGGGCTCACTTTTGCCTTGTAAGATCTCGAAGAAGAAGGAGGAAAGAAATGGCTGTGGAGTGGACAACCCACAGCATTAGCCATTGGAGGGGAAGAAGTGTCTTCAGTGAGCCAGAAGCATAACTGGTTCTGGGGGGCCCAATACTTCCCTGGGCCCCCAAACCCCGTGGGACTTACTTTTTCTGCCACCAGGTGCCTTCAAGGTAGCCATGTGGGCCCAGACTTCCCACCAGCTCTGGCCATGCGGTGAGAGGACGTCGTCGGTGGGAGAGGGAACTTGTTCATAGCCAGGCTTACTTCTCCTTCTCTGGGGTCCGGTTCTAATAGTGAACAACCTTAGACTGGAGGGGACCTTGGAGATCATAAAAGCTATTTTATAGGTAAAGACGCTGAAGCCCAGAATGATGGAGTGATTTGCTCAAGGTCAGCCAGCAGAGCGACCAAGCCAGGACTGGTTCAGTTGAACATGGCCTGTCCAGCTCCCGGTCAGCTGCTTTCATTTTCCTTCTCATCTCTCAGTGATATCTAATGGGTTTTGAGTGTTTTCTATGAGATATAGTATGCTAATTGATTTTTATCCTTTATCGTTTTAATCTTTATAGCAACCTTATGAAGCAGGTACTCTTGTCCCCATTTTACAGATTAGGAAATTGAGGCCTAGAACGATTAAGGAAGTTGCCCAAGGTCTGATTCCAGAATCAGCATGATTCGCTGCTACACCATACCGCTTCCCCACCAGAATAAGCCTTTGTTGTCTTTTGCTGTCATTTATTCTGGAGGGTAGCAAGACATTCTCCAAAGGCCAGGTCATCCCTCTCAAACTATACCCACGAGTTCATGCCACCCTACCAGTCGGAGGAATCATCAAGGGAAAATGAATAAATTTATTCCAGTTCTGTGTGACAGAGAAGGGGTAAGAGGTGAAAAGCATGATTCAGCCATATTATTTTGCTTTTTCTAAAAAGAAAACTCCTTATTAGATCAACAGTTTAACTATTAGGCTATGTCTTAATTATAACCTAGGCTTTCCAGTTCTTAAGAAAAGATATGATTAGGGCAAAATTAAAATATGGCAATGAGTGTAAGTTGTCTTATGCAAGTACTGTTTTCCATTACTCCTTATCTAAGCTTTGGCTTTCCTTCCTCTTTCACATTTTCTAAGCAATTCCAGCCATTGTAAAACTCTTTTGCCTGTGCAAGGCTCCCAGGAACCAAAACGAGCCACTGGCGGCTTTGGTGTGGACACGTTGTTAAGGAGGCAATTCCTGGGCATTCCTACTTTGCCTGCATTTGGAATTATTCATGACCAACTTCTCCATTCTTTTGTCTGCTTGTTCATCCATCCAACCATCTATCCATCCATCCATCAATCCATCCATCCATCCACGTAGCTATTCTTTTTCTCAACAGTGATGTAGTATCTACTTAATATGAACCTACTATGAGTATCTGCTTCATATGAACCTACTATGTTTTCTAGGCCACACAACGTTGAGCAAGGAGTTCATATGCCTTGTCTAATTTCTTCAATATGTATTTTTTCCTCCAATAGGTTATAAGCCCTTCAAGCAAAGACAGAAAAGAATCTCACTGCTCTTTTTGCACCGCAAGTACCTGACACAGAGGAAGATATTCAATCGATGATTGTAGAAGTGTATTATCCATGTGATAGGGCCTGCCTTCTCTTCCAGCCATCTCGAACAGGCATTGCTTTTCCCCTTTTAACCTTCATGGGGCATTTAAAAAGCACAGAGCAACAATAATTTCATCAGAGTATGAAAGCAGATGCAAAAGGAGAAAAATAAACCAGGGTAGAGTTCATGCGAACAATCAGAGGCTGTCGCCATCGTAATTATGGGAACAGGGAGTGACTTATCCCAACCCCCGAGAGGAATTTGATTTCCTCATTGTGTGTGTAATCTTTGTCATCCTCTCAGTGTCCCTCCTGACGCCTCTGCTGCTTTATAGGTGGGAAAACTGAACCCCAGAGTAGACTAGTGGCTTCAACATCTCACATGGAAAGTCAGAAATTGCGATGTGAGGGTAAAACAGGCATTTTTAGATTTAAATAGTTTCCAATCAAATCAAGGTATCATCATCACCAGCATATCATATTTACTATTTATCGAGCCCCTATTATATACCAAGAACTTCACATGCATTATCCTTTACCTTCGATCTTTATTTTTAAAACATTTAAAACATGCAAAGAAGTTGCAGGAATATACAATGAAACATCCAGTTTCACCAACTGCTTTATTTCTTACACATAGTTTCACATTTTTGCTTTATTTCTCTCTATATATTGGAGCCATTTGAAGGTTACTTGTAGACATTATGACACTTCACTCCTAAATATTCTGGTATATATCTCCTCAGAGCAAGAACATTCTTTTATATAACTAAAATACAATGACCACACTCAGGAAAGTTAACATTAAAACAATTCCACTATCTATTACATGCTCCTTATTCAAATTTCCCTATTTTTTCTGTAATGCTTCATCTATCTCTTCCTTCCTTCCTTCCTCCCTCCCTTCCTTTCTTCCTTCCTTCTTTCTTTCCTTCCTTTCTTCCTTCTTCTATTGTTTCTTTCAATCTAGGATCTAATCAAGGATCACACATTGCATTTACTTTTCATATTTCTCTTTTTTAAATTTCAGAATATTACGGAGGTACACGTTTTGGTTACATGCATTGCTGTTGTGCTGCTTGATTCAAGGTTAAAAGTGTGCCCATCACCCAGATAGAGTACATTGTACCTGTTAGGTATGATTTCACCCATCCCCTCCTTCCCCCTCCCTCCTGTCTGATTTTCGTTGAGTTTTACTTCATCTGTGCACTTGAGTGCTGATAGGTTAGTTTCAATCTAACAGTGAGTACGTGTGGTGTTTGTTTTTCCATTCTTGCAATGCTTCACTTAGGAGAATGGTCTTCAGTTCCATCCAGGTTGTTACAAGAGGTATTAATTCATCATTTTTTATGACTGAGTAGTGCTCCATGGTACACATGTACCACATTTCATAAATCCACTCATGAATTGATGGGCACTTGGGTTGTTTCCACATCTTTGCAATTGTCAATTGTGCTGCAATAAATATTTGAGTGCAGATGTCTTTTTGATGAAATGACTTTTTTTCCTTTAGGTATATACCCAGTAGTGGGATTGCAGGATCAAATGGTGGGTCTACTTTTAGTTCTTTGAGGAATCTCCGTACTACTTTCCATAGAGATTGCACTAGTTTGCAGTCCCACAACAGTGTATAAGTGTAACTTTTTCTCCACATCCATGCCAGCACCTATCATTTTGGGACTTTTTGATAAAAGCTATTCTCACTGCGGTTAGGTGATATCTCGTTTTGGTTTTGATTTGCATTTCCCTGATGATTAGTGACGTTGAGCATTTTTTTTTAATATTTTTTATTGGCCATTAGTCTGTCTTCTTTTGAAAAGCTTCTGTTCATGTCTTTTGCCCACTTTTTAATGGGGTTGTTTGATTTTTTTCTTGCTGATTTGTTTGAGTTCTTTCTAGATTCTAGTTATTAGCCCTGTATTGGATGTATAGCATGTGAATATTTTCTCCCATTCTGTAGGTTATTTGCTCTGTTGATTGTTTCCTTGGCTATGCAGAAACTTTTTAATTTAACCAAGTCCCATTTATTAATTTTTGTTGTTGCTGTGATTGCCCTTGGGGTCTTCTTCGTAAGTTCTTTGCCTAGGCCAATATCTACAAGAGTTTTTCCAACATTTTCTTCTAGGATTCTTATGGTTTCATGTTTTAAGTTTAAGTCTGTGATCCATCTTGAATTAATTTTTGTGAGTGGTGAGAGGTGCGGATCCTGTTTTAATCCTCTACATGTGGCTATCCAATTTCCCAGCACCATTTATTGAGTAGGGATTCTTTTCCCCAGTGTCTATTGCTGTCTACTTTGCCAAAGATCAGATGG
>CAUYRB010068355.1:0-11220 GCA_963574695.1 Propithecus perrieri
CTGTCATTCCTGTTTGGGGGTCTGCTTTCCATTTGATTCTTCATACTTCCAGAGCTCTTTCGGTGGTTCCTTCCCATCTGGATCAGTTGTTCCTTCTTGCCTTTAGATTTTTGTTTGGATAATGACACGCCCTGTTTAGTCTCTGAGCCAGTAAGTGGTGTTTGTGGGTGAGATTCGACCACACCCTTTATGATGAATCAGTAGATGTAGTAAAAGGGTGTGCAGAATGACCTCCCTGTCAGTAGATGGCACTTGCTGGGAGGAGTGAGCTGCAGTGCTGTTTTTGGGTCCCATAACCAGCCCTTGTTCCTCTGGAGAGGCCCTCTTGTGCCTCGTGTGGTGGGTGGGGCCCAGGGACTTCCAGGTGTGTCCTTATTCTCCACCTCAGTGGGGGCAGGTCTGGGAATGAGTCTGGGCGGGGATGGGTTGGGTAAGCCTGCCCTCAAGTTCCACAAATGCTCTTAGCAGGGATCAAAGGTCTGTTATTTGCTTCTGTGCAAAGCTGCCGGGAGGAGCTGAAGTGGCTCCACTCAGCTGAAAAGTCTGGGCTTGGGGTGGTGGGACTGTCCAAGACCCATACTCTGAAGCAGGTCTCACTCCCCTCCACCCTCCCCAACTCCGTGGCCTCTCCCAGGCCTCTGCCATCAGGGAGGACCTTAGGCCAATGGATCCCACCTGGCTGTGACGTGGGCTGGGAGGTTCCCTGCCCAGGATCACAGCCTGAGCTGGGTGCACAGCCCTCTTTTGGGAGGAGGGTTGCCGCTCAGTCACGCTGATCTGCCCCTGAAGGCACACACTCCTCAGTAGGCTCTTTCACAGATATCCCTTCTGTGCCCCGGGGCAGTGCGATTGTGACCTGAGTGTACTCGGTTTGGTCTACAGGCCTGTCCCTTGGGCCCTGGAGATCAATCCCTGACCCTGCCAGGGGGAGGGGTGCTGGTCTCGAGTCACCTACTGGGTGCCCAAGCTGGATCGATTTCACTCCACCTCGGGATTTGCCTCACTCTCCTGGAGTCACCAGGCAAGCAGCACTTGGAAGGGCTGGCGGGTAGGGAGCTCTCAGTCTGAGTACCCCTCAGTCTACTGTAGGGCCCCAAAAGAAAAGGTCCCCTTCCTTGGAGATGCCTCCACGTGATGCCTAAATTGTCTCTCTGGGTACCTACGGGTAGGGAAGGGGAAGGAGAGAATGGAGCAATATGGCGTCTGCCAATAGGCTCCAGTCTGTGTGCAGGGAGGTGGCCCGAGGGAGCTGGGAGCCTGGTGCCCTGTCCACAAGAGTCCCCTCCTCACTGGCAGCAGCCGTGTATCGGCTGGTGTCGGCAGGTCTCTCCAACCGCTCAGGAGCCCACCAACAGTCCGAGTGGCAAGGGAGGGGGAAGTTAACTGCTCCACCTACCCTTGTCGCTGGTCTCCAAGCCTCTCGGGGACCTTTCTCCTTCCAGTTCTCCTCCGCAACGTCTTCCCATAGAGTGTCCTGTAGTTTCAGGCACCCTTCCTTCCGACCCTCACCCGATCTATGTTTTTCTGCTAGTTTATTTTTTTCACTTTCTTCTAAAATCTGTCTTTTTTGCAGAGACACTCTGACTGGCGGCTTTTCTCGTCTGCCATCTTGGCTCTGAAGTTGCTTTTTGAGATGAGGACACGGTTCTAGAAATGCCTGTGTTAATGGCTGTGCATATCTCTGAATATACTAGAAACCACTGAACTGTATAATTAAAAGGGGTGAATTCTGTTTATGTGAATTAAACTTCAATAAAGCTGTTAAAAAGAAGGATGGAGAGAGATATACCATGATAACACTAGCCACAATAAACTGAGGGTAGTTATATTAACTTCAGACAAAGAAGACCTAAGAGCAAGAAAAACAATCATGGATAAAGAGGAACATTACATAGCAACAAAGGGACCAATTCTACAAGACAACATAACAATTCTTAATGTTTATGTACTGTACAATAAACTATCAATATGTGAAAAAACACTGATAGAACTGCAAGGAGAAATAGATAAATGCTCTATTATGCTTGGAGACTTTAACACCCTTCTGTCAATAATTGAAAAATGTGTCAGGCAGAATATCATTAAAGTATAGATAAACTGAAGATCCTTATTAATCAGCTGGATTTTGTTGACATTTATCAAATATTTCATTCAACAACAGCAGAATGCACATACTTCTTAAGTTCACATGGAATATTCAAGAAGATAAATAAGCACATCTTAACATAATTCAAAGACTACATTTGGAATGTGTTTCAACGGGTAACCTATAAGTTTTCCAGACACGAAGGAATTACATAATACTTTAGCCATTGATTCTTCTCTTCTGATTTAAAAAAACCTTTTTGGAGCAGCACAGGATTTATTAAATGACTGCGCCCATTAACAACTCCTTCAGGAGAGGCAGTGAAGTACATAGGTAAGATTGCAAGTTTAAACCTGGCTGCCTGTGTTCAAATCTTAACACTGCCACTTTCTCAGTTTGCGAACTTAGAATTGTTGGGATAATTAATCAATATGTGTAAAACTCATTGAATAGCATATGGCACATACTAAGCATGAAATAAATGTTCATTGATATCAGTTGTAGCAGTGGCGCTAGGAAATATTGCTACCTTAAGAATAAAACAATTTCCCCAGGTTTTTTTGGTCAGCTGATGAACTCTACCTTGTGCAGTTATAAATAGTCAGAGATTTCCACAATAAAAAAGTAAGTTCTAGGACACAGAGGTACTGGCAAGAAGTTTGAGCCATTGAGAATCTCAAACACTGATAGTGGCAGTGTAAATTGGGACAATCACTTCTACAAACTGATAATATACACTAAAGTTCAACACTTGATTGCCCTATGATTCTGTATACCCTAGTTCCTGCATAATCCTTGTCTCGTGCCTCTTCATGTCCATTACAACTAAATTTTGGAGTGACCTAAGGCATACTTATTAATTTGGTTTGGTAATAGGTACCTAACACCCTCTTAATATAACATGCTATGGCTGTCTGTGGTTTGTGTTTGCATTTGCTGCAGTGAGCAATAAACCCAACCTGTTCAACCACAGGTGTATTTCTGGTGGGCTTTGGCTGAAGGTAATTGGGCAAAATTGTGCAAGTTCTTGGCAAAGGGGAGATATCTGACACTTGTATAATCAGTGTGCTACTATTGTAAATTCAGTTAAAGATTCCTACATTGGAGATAAAGTTACTTGTTGCAGTACTAATGCACATTCAAACGTGGAATAAAGCATCAGAGTAAACAGAAGCTTCTTAAAAATTAAGAAACCACGGCCAGGCGTGGTGGCTCACGCCTGTAATGCTAGCACTCTGGGAGCCTGAGGCGGGTGGATCATTTGAGCTCAGGAGTTCGAGACCAGCCTGAGCAAGAATGAGACCCCGTCTCTACTAAAAATAGAAAGAAACTAGCTGGACAACTAAAAATATATAGAAAAAATTAGCCGGGCATGGTGGCGCATGCCGGTAGTCCCAGCTACGCAGGAGGCTGAGGCAGGAGGATCACTTGAGCCCAGGAGTTTGAGGCTGCTGTGAGCTAGGCTGACGCCACGGCACTCTAGCCCGGGCAACAGAGCCAGACTCTGTCTCAAAAAAAAAAAAAAAAAATTAAGACACCAATGAAGCAGAATTGTACTTAGAATTGGTTGTAATAATGATAATTGTCTCCAAATACTCTGTCATATTCAACCAATTGAAACTGACACTGTAGTAATCAAAATTTACAAAAATACATATGCATGTATTTATACATTTAAAGTAACTGAACTACAAAACTTCTGTGACAAAGCTGATGCTGAACATGAAAAATAATGATGACTGTACATGGCTGCACTAGCTTTCTCTTACTGCTGTCCTGTGGATCTGATTTTAAGGATGCTTGAGCTTTTGAGGCACTGAGGTGTAAACCATCCAACTGTCCTATCATGTTAGTGATTTTTTTTTTTTTGTAAACGAATCCTTTAAATTTTGGTTTTAGTTTGTACAAAATCAGTTGAAAGCCTTTAATGAAAAAATTCAACAAACCTTGAGCTAAAAATCTTGAGGTTTTGAAGCTTTTGGAGAATTACAATTATTGATTAAAGTTTGCAGAGATGATGGTATTAACATTTATCCTTAGAAAGCAATGGAGGAACTGAACAAATAGAACAGGAGAGCTCAGATAGCATACAATACATAATTCTGAAATCAGATGATTATACTTGCAAACATCTAACATATGTTAAGAATCTTTTATATTGGTCTTATTTTTAATCGGATGCATTTATATTCTAAAATAGTATGAGAGGAAATTTATAAGATTTAAGAATATGCAACTGGATCTCATTTAGTGAAGCATATAAAAGTTTTAAAATTGTCTATTATTGTATGCAGATATATTATTCTTTATAAATAATTTTATTTTTGAAAAATTTATAAAGAATCCTATTGTACAGATTTAAACACAAAACCAACACATTAATCATTATAAAAATATTTCAAAATTGATTCAATTTTAATTAATTTTGATACCTTCTTCTAGTCTTAAATTGTCCCAAGTTGGACAATAGAGCATTTGGTCACATCAGGTGCCATAATTTATTGACCCAATTCTATGTTGTTGCACATTAAGCTTGTATCCTATACATTGGTTATTTCACTAATTCATTTTTATAGGATAATGTTGTATAAGTGGAATTTCTTGTTAAAAGATTTCTAATGGAAACTTGGTCCATTAAGTTGTAAACTCTTTTTAGTGTTGCTTTCTTAATAGCCTAATTAGTGGCCTAGTCCCATTTCTCAACTGGTGTCTTTGGAACTGTCAATGCCAATGCCAATATCCTTTCCCCCTTACTCATTTTCATTGAGGAATGAAGCAACAGGCTCCCATCTATCTATCCACCACTGCTTCTGTCAGTATCCAAGTGGATGAGCCATAGCACCCTCTGACCTCTCTGTTCCTTTACTCCACACTAGCTCACAATCATATGGCAGACTTAACTTTCCCCCATGTTTCATTTCCTTTTTCCCCCATAAATGAACTTTATTTTTTTAAGTTTGTAAATTCTTTTTTAAATTTTTTTATTTCAGAATATTACAGGGGTACAAATGTTTTGGTTATATGGATTGCTTTTGTACTGCTTGAGACAAAGTTGTAAGTGTGCCCATCTCCCAGATAGTGCACGTTGTACCCATTAGGTATGATTTCCCCTATCCCCCTCCTCCCGCTCCCACCTGTTTGATTTCTGTTGAATTTGACTTCCCATTGTGCACATGAGTGCTGTTTGTTTAGTTCCAACTTAATAGTGAGTACATGTGGTGTTTGTTTTTCCATTCTTCCATGTTTCATTTCTAACTCCACACTCTTACCTCTCATTCTTCTGCTTTGCAAATATCATCAACTCTGAAAATTCTCAACTGTCAAAAGCCCAAGACCAATTAGGCCTAAATATGCACCTATTCTCCTTTATCCAAGCAAGTGCACTGGACAAAATAAAGAAATATAGAATTTAGCTATCTAGAGTCACAATGAGGGCCACAAATCTCAGATGGCACTCAATAAACCTACTCTAATTCCCTTGTTCACAATCTGAGACTGTCCATACCAGAGAGCTATAACACCTCTATTTTGTGTTTAAATTTTACAACTATTTTATGTTCATTAACGATAAATCAGAAAATACAGATAAGCAGTCCTCGCTTCTCACTTTCTGAGAAAAATAAAGGCTGTTAGACATAAGCTCCTGTGTCACCGTCCTGGCTCCTGTTCCAGGTTTCTCTGTCTACCCTACTGTAACCATGGAGGGATATCCAAGCCCTTACCCAAGGCCAACCCCCACACTGTGCACGTGGCTTTCATGAGGACTTAACAGCATGCTCCTATAACAGCATCCAACATTAATAGCTTCTTTTCCTCCTACACCAACAATTTTTCCTCTTTCTAATAAATCAAAATAAAAACGTAGTCTACAATCTCCTATTTTAAAAAATATAAAATACAAAATTATATAAATAAAACTTGCTAAGGTTTGAATGGGTTCCCTCCAAAATTCATCGCTTGGAAACTTAATCCCTAATACAACAGTGTTGGGAAGTTTGGCCTTTTGGGAGGCGTTTGTTTAGGTCATGAGGGTTCTGCCCTAGGATGGGTTAATGCTGTTAAAAAAAGAGCTTATGGAAATGAGTTTGCCCTCTTTCACTCTTCTACCATAAGAGGGCACAACCATTCATCTTCTCTTGCCCTTCCACTTTCTGCCATGTGAGAACTCTGCAAGAAGGCCCTCACCGGACCAGATGCCAGCATCTTGCTCTTGGACTTGCCAGCTTACAGAACTGTGAGAAATAAATTTCTGTCCTTTATAAATTACCCAGTCTGTGGTATTCTGTTATAGCAGCACAAAACGGGCTAAGACAAACCTCCCTTTAACCTTGTCTCCCCTTCAGTCTCATTTCTTTGGGCTGCGGTGACATCAAAAGCTGACAAGACAAGCATGAAGAGAGACAACTGCAGATCAATTCCACTCACAGAGAAGCAAAAATCTCAAATAAAAGGCACGAACACATTCCACAGTGCACTCCACACCATAACCAAATGGGAATCATTCCCATAAACTAAGAATGGCACAATATTAGAAAAATGACTCATTTTTTCTCCACATTAAGAGCTTATAGGAAAAAGTGAAGATGTTGAGGATACTAAAAATCATTTGAAAGCCATGATCCATCATTTACAAAAAATCTACAGCATAATACAGATGAACGTTTCTTTACCAAAACCATCAAAGATATTTCAAAGTAATTTTCGGTATCACGTGTATCTAATAAAACAGGAACCAGATAATTATAAGGGATATAAGCAGTTTTTGTTGTATTTCAAGATGCTGTTTTTGGTTGTTGTTTATTTTATTGAGACAGTTTCACTTTGTTGCCCCAGCTACAGTGCAGTGGTGTCATCATAGCTCACTGCAACCTCAAACTCCAGGACTCAAGCAATCCTCCTGCCTCAGCCTGCCAAGCAGCTGGGACTACAAGCCCAGGCCACTGCACTTGGCTCATTTTATATTTTTAGTAGAGAAAGGGTCTTGCTCTTGCTGAGGATGGTCTCGAACTCCTGAGCTCAAGCAGTCCTCCCGCCTCCGCCTCTGAGAATGCTGGAATTACTGGCGTGAGCTACCACACTTGGCCAAGATGCTGACTTTTTTTTATTATGGAACATTTCTGAAATCAAGAAGGCAATGATAAGCTATATGTACTTTAAATTTCCATTATTAAGTTAATGGTGTGCCTTAAAAATGGATCAAAGTCTTAAGAATCAAGGACCTTCTGTTGTGAAGGCCAATTAGTGTGGATTAGGGGCACATACTGGATTTTCTTGATTCTAAGGTCCTCTTTTGAGGTTCTGAAATCATACTATTTTTATTTTATATATCAAATTTGACATGTATTTGACAATAATGACAGATGTCTATTTTGAAGGTTCAAAGGTAACCTATAGAATCATAAACAAACAGTGGGTAGAACATGGAAGTATTTGGAAAAGACAATGCCAAAAAGATTCTCATGCTGGATTATTTATTTTTCTTTTGGCCCTTCAAAGCCAGGCTGTGTGGTGTAATGGAAAACACCTCTGACTAGGGGACCAAAGTTCCACTGCAGGCTTGGCCAGGAATTAACGTGTGCCCATTACTGCATTTCAGTTCCTCGTGACTTCTGAACTGATTGTCTGGAGGACCGTGTTGGTCCTCCCACCTCTGCCTTATCCTTAGAAGTTTCAGTAGATTTCTGAAACACCTCTGCAATCCTCCAAAATGTATTTGTGACCTCGTGTAGTGGCCAAAAGGACCACTTCTCATAGGGAATTTTTATAGTAGCTACTACCATTCTTCCCTTTACAAAGGGGAGAAACCATCCTGGCCTGGAAACCTCTACACCTGCCACCAAGACTCTGTCCTCAATGCACCGGATTATATTCTTCAGAGCTCTGCTCTGCTACACAGGACAATGCACATTGGAGAACCACAAGCTTCCTTGGTGATGCTTGTGTTTGTTGCATTTAATGCAATGTGGCATTTCTACAACAAATAAACTAATTAGAGGACATAACTAGTTTACAAAATCCAAAAAACCAAAGCAACAAACATGCTTCACAAGGACAGAAACAAGGATAGCTGAAGAGTAGGTGTTGTAAATAAATGTTCTCTGTAAAGAAATGGCAGTAGTGACATGTAGGAGAAAATCACGGAGTTTTGGGATCTAATTGTTCCTCCATAAATTAATATAAGTATATTGGAGACAGAAACGTCTCAGGAGTTTTGCAGAGCTTTGCCCTGAAGGAATATGTGAACGTGTTAGTTTGCATATCGAAAGCTGTTTCACCTCAGGAGGGCATCTCTGAAACATCAGTAGCTGGCTGTATCCCACAGTGGCGCTGCGATTCTCAGACCTGAGGTTTGGACTTGCTTTGAAAAGCAGAGCAGGTCTGCCAAGAGCCACAGGATGAGAGCTGATCAAAGAATGCCCACCCGACAGACAGCCACTTATGGCTAAAAGCAATTAGCCCAAGGGACAGTTCCTGCTTAAACTCCTGACTACCTGTCTCAATACACAATAACTTGATAAAGACAATATGGAGCCACTATATCTCTATTTAACCCTTCTGTTAAGTGAATAATTTACCTTAGAGCTTAGAAGTTAGTCTTTGAAAGATTTTGTAACCATTTGTTCATGTAGATAGAGTTAGTTAAAGGATCTGAAGAAGCCTTTTGAAAAACTTTTAATCTAAGAGGAACTACCTGTTGTTATGTAAATCTGTTACCCCTGGCAGCTGATCACTATACCTATAAATGCCCATGTAAAACTTCACTCTTGGCCCTTTGTGATTGACGGAGAGATCCAAGGCCCCCTGAGTACCCGCTTTGCCTATAATCTTTATAAATCCATAAAACTATACCTTCATCTCTGTGAATTTTTTTATTTCCATTATTTTCCATTTTCTATTATTTTCTTATCCTTTGCAATGACCCCTACCTAAGGGACGCGATTTTTCTCTGGGAGCGTGGCTATCCTCCAGCATCTCGTTCCAAACTCCAAAATTATCAGGAAAAATACCAGAAATACTCAACTAAGATGAGGTGACAAGTATCAAACCAAGTAGCCATGGCCTGGGGACTCAGTGACACATCAAACAGAAGGCTGTGTGTGCAGTGGACAAGTATCAGAGAAAAGGAGTCAGTCAGTGACTACTGCCATTTTTCATGACTGCGTATCAACCCACATTACAGATGTAACTTAGTGAGAGAAAATGTCCCAATATTTCCCTCATTATAGAATATTTACTTTTTCTAGTATTTTGGCTATCTTAAATCATGCCGTAATAAATGCCTTCCACATCAAAGTTTTATTTGCCTTTTTTTCCCCCTTTAGCTAGATTTGTTGGCATCTGTTGACTTTCCCTATGGACAGGGCACATGTCTGGTGACAGCAGGGGAGATCATGGCCGGACCTTTGAGGCCCTGTGAGTCTCAGAGCCGTCAAGGCTGCACATGGAATTTCAGGCCTTGCAGTACACAGCAGTGTATGAAATGGCTGAGGAGAGTGAATGAACTGGGAAGAGCAGCGAGCCGGCAAAGGACTATGAAGGAAGCTGAGAGTTGAAGGGTGCACTCAGCAACTGACAACAATAAGGGAATAGGACCATTTTAAAGCCTCTTTAATTTCTCTGGAACATACCTTGATAGATTGCAATATAAGAATTTTATGTGTTCTATTATTAATTTTTATTCTTAATAATTTAATAAATATTAATTTGTTAATGAATAGATTCATTATACCAATTAACAAATGGACAGAAACCTGCAAACCAGTTTAGTAATGTTTTTTGAGACAGTGTATCCCTCTATCACCCCGGGTAGAGTGCAGTGGCGTCATCATAGTTCACTGCAACCTCAAACTCCTGGGCTCAGGTAATCTTCCTGCCTCAGCCTCTCAAGTAGCTGGGACTACAGGTGCATGCCACGATGGCCAGCTAATTTTTCTAGTTTGGGTAGAAACGGGGTCTTGCTCTTGCTCAGGCTGGTCTCAAAATGTTTAATAATTTTTAAAGTTTTAATGATTTTTCATGGACTTTTGTCATCTAATCTTAATCTCAGAACTACAATATACCAGTTTTTTTCAACTTGACCAAATTGTCCTACTTTTTTTCAGAAACAACATTTTTTAGACATTATGTACAAACAAACACTCTTTAACCCAGTTTTTATGGTTTAGGAAAGGAAGGAAGAAATACGTAGAACTGGAAGAGGAAAGTTGATCAATATAGTTAGTGGTGGATTTTGTGTGCCCAGTCAAGTTCTGCAGAAGGTGTTCAGAATGACCTCCAACTGTGTGCAATCCCAGAGACATTAGTTCATCTCTAGCCAATATGGCGGGATAAGCATCTGAGAACCAAGGGGCGAATGGCAAGCAGAGATACCTGTAGGGGAAGGAGTGAGAGCGAGAGTGATGATACAACTAGTGCCAGGATGATCTAAAATTCCTTGCGTTGTAGATACACCAAAAAAAGAAAAATATCAAGCTACATCCTGGTTGGACCCGGGGGCCGTTATACTAAGTGAAATGAGCCAGGTACTGACAGGCAAGTACCACATGATCTCACTTACATGTGAAATCTCAAAAATTTGAACGCAGAGATTATTATTTCTGTTGCCAGGGGTTGGTGTTGGGAGAGTGTTGGGGACATGTTGATCAAAGGATACAAAATTTCAGTTAGACAGGAGGAAAAAGTTCAAGAGATCTATTGTTGAGCATGGTGACTACAGTTAATAACAATGTATTGTACTCTTGACAATTGCTAGGAGAGTAGACTTGAACTGTTCTCACCACAAAAAAATTATGTGAGTTGATGCATACGTTAATTAGTTTCAATTAGCCATTTCACGCAGTCTATGTATTTCAAAACATCAGGTTGTACATGATAAAAATATACAATTTTATTTGTCAATGAACAAATTAATTCATTAAAACATCAAGCTATTTCCTAATGTGCTGATGTAGTCTACACCCACCTCTCCCTCTTTCTGGCTCCCTTATTGCTGCCAGTTGCTGAGTGCACCCTTCAAATCTCAGCTTCCTTCACAGTCCTTTGCCGGCTCCTCCTCTTCTCAGTTCATTCACTCTCCTCAGCCATTTCGTCTACTGCTGTGTACGGCAAGGCCTGAAATTCCATGTGCAGCCTTG
>CAUYRB010068356.1:0-29302 GCA_963574695.1 Propithecus perrieri
AGAAGACAGTGAATAGCTTGAAAAATGCTACTTGTCATCCAATCTAGATCAAAGTCATGAACATCTGGATAAAGCTATACTTGGCCTGAAAATGAGTCAGAGTGTTAGGGGAACTTCTGAGAAGTGCTATTAGGAAACTTCTGGGAAATTCCGCTAAAACCGCGAAACAGTTAAGCAAAGTTATAAGCCTGTCACAGAACAAATGCCTGTAAAAACCACTGCTAATTGGCTATCTTTTGAATCCTGTTGCTAATTGGTTAACCACTTACACTTGTATGCTATTGGATGTGTGTAACCCAAAAAAGTATAAAACTAGACAAAAATAAGAAAGCGGTGCTCAGACTTTGGAGGCGAGATCCCTCTGAGCCCGCCGACGTAAAGAATAAAACACTAAGTCTCCAACTCTCTGCGTGCCGCTCCGTTTTTCCTTTCGGGTCCGGTCATTGTAACACTTGCCATAACAAGAGAAATAAAAGTATCCAAAATATTTACTTATTCACATCTGTTATTTTATGGGGAGGGACAGGGAAGAAATGTTATTGCTGACACTAGCATAATAATTTTAGGCTTTACAGAAAGACGGAAAGATAAGCTGTCAGAATAAAGACTACAATGGCTGGAGACTTCCCTAGGAAGATATTTTAAATATAGCTTTGTTAAATATCCCAACCCCACATAAATGTATATGCCTACTTTCCTAGAAGATCCAGAGTACCAAACATTCTGATTTAAGGATGGCCCTGAGACACATGATCCCTCAAAGTCTTTAGAGTGGTAAGCATATGCCAATGTCCCTGCTGAGCGATGGCGTAACCTCATGTTGAACAGCTGCTCTTAGAGTTGTAACACTGTATTTTCTTAATGGCTCCTCATCTATTTCGTGTGCTTTTCTGGAAGTAAACAAAGACATTAAACAGAAACTCAGGAAACTAAGAATGTGATTAATCAGATTTAGCCATGGGTCACTGATGTGAAGTCAAACATGTACACTAGAGCTGGGCTTGGATTGATCTTGAGGGTCTATGTCACATGAACCAAATCTTCCAGTACCCTTTCAAGTCAAAAAAGCTGTTGTGAGGGCTAGGAATCGAGTACCTGAATTTTTATATTGGCTCTGATACTAAGAAGCTTTTTGATATTGGTAAATGAGTTTGTTTTACTGGGTTTGTCTTACAAAAAGGTAAAGAGTATTCTTAATTGAATCACTAAGGTTTTATGAGGCTCAAGAAACACTGGTTGAACATGTTGAGCCCCTCTGAGATGACACTATGTAACAGAGAAGGATGGCATGGTCCTGATTATAAATAAGGACATCAATTTTTCATATTTATGAATCGATCATAAACATCTATAGAAGAAGGTAGAGAAATAGATGAGAAGCTTAGTTTCAATACTGCTATAGGAAAATTGTTGCAAGATACCAGGTTTCAACACTCAGAATCTGGAACTGGTATTCTGGTGGTTGTTATTCAACCTACAAAAGGGATTTATTTTCCTTCAGTTTCATAGAATCACTTTTAGGCCATGATGCGGTTTGGATGTTTGGCCCCTCCACATCTCATGTTGGAATTTGATTCTGTGATGTTGAATGTGGGGCCTGGTGGAAGGTGTTTGGGTCATGGGGCAGATCCCTCAAGAATGCCTTAGTGCCCTTCCCACAATAATGAGTGAGTTCTCGCTTTATTAGTTCACGGAAGGGGAGAGCTGGTTGTTTAAAAGAGCCTGGTAACACCTCCTCTCTCCCTCTTGCTCCTTCTCTCACAATCTGACACATCTGCTTCCCCTTCTTCTTCTGCCTTGACCGGAAGCTCCCTGGAGCCCTCACCAGCAGCAGATGCTGGTGTCATGCTTCTTGTACAGGCTACAGAACCGTAAGCCAAATAAACCTCTTTTCTTAATAAATTACCCAGCCTCAGGTGTTTTCTTTATAGCAGAACAAAATGGACTAACACAGACTATATAAGTCAGATTTTTTTCTCTTGAGCTGATGACTCTGGTCTAAATCTATTTACACAGGGCCTTATGGGATGTTTCCCCTAAAATAGCCTCACATGCAATGATTCACCACGGAACAAGGTGTACAGTATGTGGAGTGAGGATTATTACTTATACTCCACCATGAGGAACAATAAAATTCAATTCATTTAAATCAATTAAAATGAAATATCTTAATATCTTCTGGGTATCTAGCCCTGCTGAGTGTTATTGGACATAAAAGAAGCATAATAATGCCTGTTGACCACAGTCTAGCTGAAAAGACAAGAAGCAAAATGTGCTGAAACACACAGATTCCTGTGTTTCCATTTGTATGACTCAGAAAGGAAAGATGCCTAACAGAAAGTTGCACAGGGAGTCAGTGATGAATTGGGACAAGAATCCGTATTGCCTAACCACCAGGCTAATACTCTTTCCACTACTTCACATGGAGTTAATGTTCAGGGTATCTTTAACAGATGGCTCTGGAGCTATTTTTTACATACAGAAGAGATGTTCTTTTATAACAGAAGAAACCTGCTATACTTCATAAAGTTGGATAATCCAGAAAATTAGTCTTCAACAATAGTACCAGAAATGTGCAAGATTCAATTTTTTTTCTATTTAAGTCAGTAATAATTATTGATTACCAACCACAAACAAGGCTATGTCTGAGGCCTTAAAGAATGAGTAGGATTTTCTACAGGCAGAGAAATTTTAGGGAAGAGCACATTGAAGAAGTGTGGGGTGCATTTCGGGCAGATTTGCACTGCTATTGAATGCAAAAGTGAACCTTTGGGGGCCTTTCATTCCTAAGTTGTGCACATGCCTAGATATGACGACATACAGGGTTCATGAAATATGCACGAGCCATCACCTAATTTCCTAGCAGCTATTATGCATCTGTTTCAAAGATATTGTTTAGGCATTCTAACAGCATTTACTCTTACAAAGCTTGTATTTGTTTCGTGAGCTTTTTGTGTAATTATTTTGATGGACTTGCTCTAAAGTCAGTTCTCTTTTTATTATCTTACTGTCATACCCATTTTTCATTCATCCCAAAACATCTCTGTCCTCATTTACTCTGCGTAAACTCAGAAAGTTTAGTTTGGATCATTTTTCTTTTCCCTTGGAAAAGTACAGTCTTGAGGACAAGAAACTCCTTGAGTAGCGCCAAAGGCATTATAGCCCCACCATTCCAGAAATTCCTCTGCAGTCTGGTAACAGGTTGACAGAAGCAGGCAGACTTCCTCTGGTCCTGGCTTAAAACTTCTTGACCTCTGACAAAAACATACACTGGGGAAAGGAATCTCTTTTCAATAAATGGTGCTGGGAAAACTGGATAGCTACATGCAGAAGAATGGAACTGGATCCCCACCTCTCACCTCTCACAAAAATCAATTCAAGATGGATAACAGACTTAAACCTAAGGCATGAAACCTTGAGAATTCTGAATAAAAGCATTTTTATTTATTGAATGATAGTCTTCACCTGAGCCAAGATTCAGACAAACAATATTTCTTTAGCTCATCCTTTTCTCAGTCACACCTTTTCTAAGTCCTAAGTGAGTCAGTTTCTAAATGAACTCTCTTCCCTGTACACATCTAAGACTTAGTCGACAGTTTGGGCCCCCACGTTAGCTACTAGAATCCTTCAAGAGTAGGCTTAATCTCTAATGTGATCCCATTTTCTTCCTGGCCTTACAGAAATGTCTTTTCACGGGAGCCGCCATTCATTAATTAATATTTCATAAATTTCCTCTGTAACTTTGTATGTTTTGTGGACAGAGGATTTAAGGATCTTTAATCAGCAGCTTGTGAAATCTGTGAAATACAAGCACACCTCCTTTCATTGCACTTTGCTTTATTGTGCTTTCCAGATACTGCGTTTCGTTTTTTTTTTTATAAACTAAACATTTATTTTATTCCTGTATTGAGGAAATCTATCAACACTATTTTTTCTGTGGCATCTACTCACTTCATGTTTTTCTGTGTCATATTTTGGTAATTCTCACAATATTTCAAGCATTTTCATCATTATTATATCTGTTATGGTGATCCATGATCAGTGATCTTTGATGTTACTATTTTAATTGTTTGGGGTTGGAATGAACTGCTCCCATACAAAACGGTGAAATTAATCGATTAATGTTTCGTGTGCTCTGACTGCTCCACCTACTGGCCATTCCCCTGTTTATCTTTCTTTCCACTGTCCTCCCTATTCCCTGAGACACAGCAATGTTGATATTAGGCCAATGAATAACCCTACAACGGCCTCGAAGTGCTCAAGTGAAAGGAAGGTCACATATCTTACACTTTAAATCAAAAACTAGAAAGATTAAGCTCAGTGAGAAAGGCATGTCAAAAGTCAAGATAGGCCAAAGCTAGGCCTCTTGCACCAAACAGTTAGCCTAACGGTGAATGCAAAGGAAAAGTTCTTAAAGAAAATTAAAAGTGCTACTCCAGTGAACACACGAATTATAAGAAATTTAAGCAGCTTTGTTGCTGAGAAAGTTTTAGTAGTCAGGATAGAAGATCAAAGCAGACATAACGTGTCCTTAAGCCAAAACCTAATCCTGAGAAAGGCCCTAACTCACTTCAATTCTGTGAAGGCTGAGAGAGGTGATGGAGCTGCAGAAAAAGTTTGAAGCTAGCCGAGGTTGGTTCATGAGGTTTAAAGAAAGAAGCCATCTCCATAACATAAAAATGGAAGGTGAAGCAGAAAGTGACAATGTGGAAGCTGCAGAAAGCTATCCAGAAAATCTGGCTAAGATCATTAATGAAGGTGGCTACACTAAACAAAGTGTTAGTTATTGCAGACAAACCAGGCTTTCATTGGAAAAAGTGACATCTAGGATATTCATATATAGAGAGGAGAAGTCAATGTCTGGTATCAAAGCTTCAAAAAACAGGTTGACTCTCTTGCTAGGGGCTAATAAAGTTGGTGATTTTAAGTTGAAGCTAATTCTCATTTACTATTCCCAAAATCTTGGGCCCTTCAGAATTATGCTAAATCACTCTGTCTGTGATCTATAAATGAAGAAACAAAGCCTGGATGACAGCACATGTGTTCATAGAATGGTAGGCTGAATATTTTAAGTCCATTGTTGAGAACTTCTGCTCCAAATAAAAAAGATTCCTTTCAAAATATTACTGATAATTGACATGCACCTGGTCACACAAAAGCTCTGATGCAGATGCACAAGGAAATTAATGTTGTTTTCATTCCTGCTAACACAACATCCATCCTGCAGCCCATGGATCAAGAAGTAATATTAATTTTTAAATCTCATTATTTAAGAAATACATTTCTGGAGCATGGCAGTGTCCTGGTGGTGCAGGGCCGTAGCAAGCAGATTTGGCCATGCTGTGCGATTTGAGAGGCCTGGGCATCGCCCGTTATGCCTGCCCCCAGCCTTGCTGCTGCTCCCCACGTGCATGGCTTCAAGACTCACCAATTAAAAATTAAATTCTTTAAAAAAAGAGAGAGAGAAATACATTTCATAAGGCTATAGCAGCCATAGATAGTGATTGCTCTGAAGGATCTGGGCAAAGTAAATTGAAAACTTGACAGGATTCACCATTTTAGATCCCATTAAGAACATTCTTGATTCCTGGGTGGTCAAAATATCAACATTAACAGGAGTTTGGAAGACGTTGATTGTAACCCTAATGGATAACTTTGAGGAGTTCAAGACTTCAGTTAAGGAAGTAGCTGCAGATAGTAAGAGAACTAGAATTAGATGTGGAGCCTAAAGATATCACTGAATTGCTGCAATTTTATGATCAATCCTGAAGGGATGTGGAGTCCCTTCTTATGGGTGAGCAAAGAAACTGGTTTTTGAGAAAAAAAAAAAAGAAACTTATCTACCGCTGGTGAAGTTGCTGTGAACATTGTTGAAATGACAACAAAGGACTTAGAATATTACATAAACTCAGTTAATAAAGCAGTGGGAGGGTTTGAGAGGATTGACTTCAATTTTGAAAGAAGTTCTGCTGTGAGTAAATGCTATCAAACAGCATTGCATGCAACTGCTGTGAAAAAGATTTTGGAGATGCCTCAAAGCTAAAAATAGAAATACCGTTAGATCCAGCAATAGCACTATTAGGCATCTACCCAAAAGAGCACAAAACATTCTATGATAAAGACATCTGCACCCAAATGTTTGTGGCAGCACAATTCACTATTGCAAGGATGTGGAAACAACCCAAGTGCCCGTCAATCCATGAGTGGATTATTAAAATTTGGTATATGTATACAATGGAATGTTACTCAAACGTAAGAAACAACAGTGATCTAGAATCTCTCATACTTTCCTGGATTAAACTTAAGCCCATTATCCAAAGTGAGGCACCACAAGATCGGAAGAATGGGCTCCACTTGTACTAACCGCCAAATTGGTAGTAACTGATGAACACTTGGAGGCTCACATGGCAGTAATACTCTCCAGGGATTAGGGAGATTTGGGAGGTGGTAAACCCACAACTAAAGGACACGGGGAGCATTGTAGGGGGGATGGGCATGCTTTTAACCCTCACTTGGGTGAGGCAAAGACATAAAGTGTAACCATGTTTGTACCCTCATAATACCCTGAAATAAAAAAATAATAAAAATTAAAAAAATAAATAAAGAGCTCTTCTTTCTAAGTCAACCAAACATTATATAAGGTCTTTAACACAAATATTTTGACTATCTCAGTAATCACCAGGTATGGAAGAAATAGAAATTAAGAGAGACACATGGATACATTATGAAATGCCCCCCCACCAGAAAAAAAATATGTATATATATACAGGCCATGCTGAAACTAATGAACAATCCTGAAATGATCACCCAGCCTCTACAATTATCATCCTCGGCCCATTATTTAGTCAAAACAGAAATAGAACCCCAGGGATTGTCATCTAATTTAGCAGAATTCTGAAAAATCTTTCTATTTAAAGTTAAATGACTAGTCGTGAAAGAGATACTTCAAAGAAAGGCACAATAGGGTAGGAAAGAATAATTCATGATTGCAAACAGGCTTAGCTATACAGAAAAAAAAAAAAGAAAAGAAAAGTAGGGGCACAGATAAACTATACAAAAAGTTAGGCCATAACAGAACAGTCACTTGTGGCCTCTGAACCTAAGATGTCTGAAGTCAGATATTGTAGAATATGATATTGTACAGGTAGAGTAGCTTAAAAACAGCCTAAGTTCTCCATAGGCCTCATCCAGGTTTCAATTGAAGTATGTATTCTCTAACCAGACACTGAGAGAAAAAAAATAAATCGTTATTTATTTGGTTGTTATGAACAAAGGAAGAAGTGACACCAGCTATTTCTCTTCAAACCCTTGGCCCCAAGGTCAAATAATGTCACAATCCAGAGGTTTCGTTAAGAAATGAATGGTCATTGCTTACATTAGGTAATGGTTCCTCCTTGCTTGACCATGCTGGTACCTGTCTTTCCTGGCCTGGAGACAGACAAAGATATTGGGTTGCTTCCCAGTGTATCTCGCTGCAAATGAATGTAACAACAATAATAGCAGTCCTAGACCCTACAACAGTGTTCTACATTAGAAAAAGGTCTGTTTCTCACAGATCCATCTCCTCAAGAATAATAAATGGGGTGGTGGTTGTGGTTGACCTGCGTATCAGTTTGAACTCAGTGAGGAAAACAGAGCCAAGACAAGTATTATGGAAACAAGATGTTTAATGTAGTATTCAAGCTTACACAAATGTGTGACAAACCAGGAAGTGAATGTCTGGAAGGGTTGCACTGGGGGATCAGAGGAATACCCTTAACTTTCTTATCCAGAGCACTTCCACTTGAAGTATTGACACAGGTGGACAGGTTGGAGCTTGCTGGAAAACCTGAGAATCCCTGTATGTCTGATTGCCACAGTTAGTGTGGAGGAATATGTCGAAAGGTTCAGGAAAGCCACAGCCTCAGTAGACCTAATGCCAAGTGTACCTGGTGGTATGCTTGTAGCCCCAATGGGTCAGCAGGGCCAGCATTCTGGAGAATGAATTGGATGTGGAGTGGAGAAGATTGAGGAAAATCTGGGACATACAAGGCACCTAAGCATCTTTATGTGCTCTGGAAGGTAAAGTCCTCTGCTTCTGTTATGTTTTCCAAGTCACATGAGTACATCTCATTGACAAAACCTAATCCTCAAACCATTTAGTGTAAGACAATTCTATGAAATTCTCAGCTTCTGGCAAGAGCAGTGGTGCCAGTTCTTCATAGACTCATTCATAGGATTGGCTCTACTTACTGCTTTGTCAAGGCAATTTTGATAACTTAAAGCAATTTCTCTGGTCAGAGTACATTGTACAAAATTATTTTGAGTTCATGCTGTTTATTAAACCAAAACAATCTAAATACGAAATATGCTGTGACTTTTTACATCTCTTTGCAAAAGAGAAGGAAAATCACAATACTATGGATAAGAAAGTTAAATGCACAGGCTGACACCCTGATTTGCCTTTTTTATCCCCATTCCAAGTTTAGAAAAGCACTAAGAAAACTTTAAAAAGTCTCATGCACTTTTTAATATTAAATTCAAGATTGCCACTTACAGATTTTGACTTTTGGCCAAGATGGGAGTAGCAGGGACTACCTTTACCCTCCTGCCTGAAATAACCCCCCAAAGAGGACAGAATATATGAAACAACAGTTTTCAAGACACTGGGAACTAGGCAACAGAGGACAGTGATATTGTTAAAGAATTGAGCCCTACAATTAATTGTCCCAGCTTACTGTGTTGAGAGTATCTAGGCCACAATACGGTGAGTTAGAACCCAGGTAGATAGAGCCTGACAGATTCCCTGGATTAAGATATGACTTGAAATTTCCAGGGAGATCAAGGCACATAGTCTTTGCAGGACAGAGTACTGGAGAGGAAAGAGCTACACAGAAAGGACTCTAGATCTGAGGAATCTACCGAATGCCAGGGAAGGAACCACACGAAAAACATTAGAGGGAAGACTACCCTGCATTCACACAGGATGAGTAGTTGTGCCTGTATGCATTCATAGAAACTGAAAAAAACCTCATGATTCACAGTATTTGTTAGAGTACCCAGAAAGGCCTTACTTCAGTAGTGGAGCATAAATAGCCTTAGACCAGGGTTTCTCAACCTTGTCACTGTCAGCATTTGGAGCCAGATTTTCTTTGTTGTGGAGGGGCTAGCCTGTGCATTGTAGGATTTTACCAGCATCTCTTGGCCTCAATCCACTAGATTCCAGGAGCACCCTCTCCCCATTTCTGACAACCAAAAATATCCCAAATATTCCCACAAAGTTTGGGGGACAAAGTCATCCCTGGTTGAGAGCCACTGCTCTTAAACACTGCTCTCGTCCAGCTTCATAAATCTTAAAAGTGAGACCCGAGAGGATCAAACTGTTTCCAGGTAACTACATCACAGAACAAACCTCAAGAATATATTTATGGAAATACAAACGTGGCACACAGCAAGGTGAAATTCACTGTGTCAGGTCTCAAGTCAAAAATTACCAATAGAATGAGTTAGGAAGGATGCCATCTTTCTCAATATTCTGGAATAATTTCTGAAGTATAGGTGTGAGTTCATCTTTGAATGTTTGGTAAAACTCTGGAGTGTAGCCATCTGGTCCGGGGCTTTTACGTTTTGGGAGGTTTTTGATTGCTGCTACTCTTAATAAGACAAGTGAAGGAGTTTGAATTACCAAGTATTTCAATGTTTTAATTCATGGACTCTATATGAATCCTCACTCTAGCTTCTGATTAATCTCCACTTGCAGACAATTTTGCCCAAATTTCTTCTAAGTAAGCATTTCAAATATGTTTATTCAAAATAAACACCTCCTGTTCATCCCCCACCTCACATTCACACACCCCCCTACACACTTACTTTAAATAAGTCCTTAGAGAATGAGTACTACTTTTTGAAAAAATAGAAATTAGCTCCTGGCACTGGACCAGAGGTGAGTAATCATAACTAATTCTTGTGTTCCTGGAGAAAATTTCCTCCCCTCCTTGGACCTCAGTTTCCCTATCCATAAAACGAGGATAGGGTCTACTGTATGAAGTCCCATGTCCCTTACATCACTGCCATTTGATGATGGCCCCTCTGCTTTCTATGTCATGGTGAATATCCAAGAGTGACAACTGCATGTATGAAGGGATGAGGTATATGTCTCTGTACTGACTAAGAGTGGCATTATTTGAGTCCTCGGCCCTACTTGGAAATCTCCCAGCAAGCCTATACTATTTAGCATTAATGAGTCAGTGAGCCCCATGTCAGAGAGGGCACTCTACAATGAGCCTACATAGGAGAAGAGGTTAGGAAGTATGAATCTGGACAAGTCTCCCAGCTTCCAGGCCATAGAAACTGAGGTACTTGGTTCTAACATAAAACCTCAAGGAACTATGGCATCCAGGACAAGTCAGTCCAGCAATGCTGATTTTCCGTACCAAACTCAAGACCACAAAGGAATGAAAACTATTGAGTATTTGATCTTCACTCTATACTAAGTGCTTCACAAAACTCGAGGTATGATTATTCTGTTTCATAGAACAGATTTGGAAGTAAGTCATCCATTCATTTATTCAATAGCTATTTACATGGCATTTGCTTTGGCCCAGGCACTGTTTGTGATGATGAAAATATAACAGTTAATGACTCAGAAAAGTCCCTGCTATCATAAACATACAACAGTAACAGAAAATAAATAACTAAATACATAAGCAGATAATAAAATGTCAAATAGCAATAAATATTGTGGAGAAAATGATTAAGTAATGAACACGAAGTAATGGGATGGTGGCCAGGGGTGGACTAGATAATTTGATTGGGGAGGGAATGTTGAAGCTGAAACCTTGAACATAGAAGACAAAGTCAGCCATGCTAAGGGTTCCAAAAACGGGAAGTTTTAAATGCAAAGATCCTGAGGTTGGAACAAGCTTGTTGTATTTGAGGAACAGAAAGAACACCAGTGTGCCTGAAGAGCTATCATCAAAGGAGAGGATGGTATTAAATGAAGTCAGAGAGGCCTAGGCCATGGAGGGCCCTGTGGGCTCATATAAAGATCATGGATTTTATTCCAAAAGTAATGGGAAGAAGATGCTGCAAGGCTTTAAACACAGAAGTATTTGATTCTGAATTCCATTTGCACAAAGTAACATTTAAACATTCCCAGGCCCTACCTCACACAGGCTCTGCACATTCTAAACCATGCCTTAGTGGAGAGTCTCAAGCAGAATTATTGGTAGACAGAGGATTAGGGCTAACAAAGAGACCCTTTAGTCACGTAGATGGAGAAGGCTTCTTGGGCTATGTATTTGTATATTTGTATGTGTGCAGGAGAGGGATACAAGGAGATTCTTAATGGAAAAAAAGAGGCTGGGGAGACTAAAATGGGCATAAGGACCAGTTTGAGAGGCAAAAATCACCCTTGAAATTCCAGCTCTACCAATTGCTATTTGACCTCTGGCAAGTCACTTGGTCTCTCTGGGCTTCAGCTCACTGTCATCAGCAATTAAATGAAAATAATAATGCCTGCCTATATGTCAGAGTACTCTGAGGGTCACATGAGAAAAATATGTGATAAATAATTTTAGACCAGAGCTTTGTATACAGTAGGTATTCAGTATATGTTAGCTACATGGAATTGAAAATCTCTAGGAGAGAGCAGATGATACTGAAAGAGAAGCTACAGATCAGTGAGTATATTTTCATTTCCAGAGCCAGTCAGACCTAGACTCTTGCTGATAGGCAAGATTTTTCAACACCAATCTTCCTGATAGGGCTAAGGCACTAAGTCATAGGATAAGGTTCTTTTGCTTTAGATAGAAGTCCTTCCCAGGTCATTTTTCTGAATGTTAAAATACCTGCACAGCAGAGGCTTTACCTGG
Source organism: Propithecus perrieri (assembly GCA_963574695.1). Taxonomy (NCBI): domain Eukaryota; kingdom Metazoa; phylum Chordata; class Mammalia; order Primates; family Indriidae; genus Propithecus; species Propithecus perrieri. Next base: position 11,853 of record CAUYRB010068356.1, read on the forward strand.
TTTTAAGGACAAAGATTCAGAGACTGGGTGGGGTACAAACATCTGGGTTAAAATCCAGGCTATGGTGACCTCGGGTAATAAAAGTTACTTTCTACTGAACATCTTATTTGGACCAGGTGCTTTACATTCATTATTATTATTAAATTTAATACTTACAATAGCTTAAACTCTATCCTGTCTGGCTTCAAAGTCCATTTATTTTGTACTTGGCCCACACTACATCCTTCCCCTCTTTGAGCTTCTAAGTGTGTGACCATAAGCAAGTAACTTCACCTCTCTGAATATCAGTTCTCTGATCTCTAAACTGGGGGGTAGGAATTTACATATCACAGAGTTATTATGAGGACTGGAAAGAAGATTTATAAAGTCTTTCAGCACAGTGTGTACTCAGAAAATTTTAGCTCTATTGTCAGATTATTATTAAATCTTAACTACATAGTTTAAAGAGACAGGATCAGAGTCTCATTCTCCCCTTGAAATGCCAGAGAGGAGACCTACCAGAATCTTCAAATCCCCACACTTCCTTTCTGGATAGGAGATTTCAAGGTTATCTCAGGATCAGCTGAAACATTCGGCAGCAATTCCTGGAAAATTTAGAGTTGGAGCAGAGAAAGAGCCAGTACCCCATCTAGCAAAGTAAGTCATAATGAAGGTTGATATGCATGGGACTGTGCGTGGATTGCACCCTGACTGTTGGCTGCCCTGTCTCGTGGGGATTACACTAAAACTACAAGCCTCCTTGCAGCACATAGTCAACAAAAAGAAAAATGAGCTTTTTCCCCAATTCATCAAAGGATTCTTGGAAGGACAGTGAGTGGTAGAGGGTGGGATTCATTAGGTGGTTGCTATTACCAGGTAATTCACAAGTGGCCTAAACTGCATGGTATAATGCTGGGATGAATGGAATTAGGAAGAGATGGTGGCCTGCTATGATCCTACTTCACTGCACTGCTAAGAAATCAATCTGAAAGGCAAGCGATAGCTGAAGGAAAGAAAGAAGAGAATGGGAGGATCTAAAAGGATTATTCAAAATCACCTAGGCCAAGGGTCCCTGAATCTGACTACACAAGAATCACAGGGTCGACTCAAGTCATTGCATATGGGAATTGAAACTTTTTTGAAAGCATCCCAGTTTATTTGTATGATCAGCTGTTGAAGCCACCAAGGCAGTCCTAAGGTGTTCTCTGGCCCCCCAAAAGTTTAGAGGCAAAATACTTTCTTATAAGAAACTTTCTTCTTATGCAGAACCCTAGTAAATGAAAGAGATATAAAGACTCAAATAGAGCAGAATAGAGAACAGAAACAAGTTTATGAATATATAGGAATTTACTTTGTGATGAAGGTAACATTCCACATGAGTATAAAGAAGGATGGATAGGCTATCCAATAAATGATGTCTGAACATTTACCTATTCATTTGAGAAAACAAAAGTCAGACAATTATACTACAACATACACTGCAATAAATAGAGCAGGATTTACTACTTTGCTCATGGATTAGTAGAATCAAAACTGTTAAAATGTCCATACTACCTAAAGTGATCTACAGAACCATCATCATTCTTTACAGATCTAGAAAAAATAATTCTATGATTTGTATGGAACCAGAGAAGACCTCGTATAGACAAAGCAATCTTAAGCAAAAAGAACAAACTGGGAGGTATCAGTCTACCAGACTTGAAGATGTACTACAATAATATAGTAACTAAAACAGCAGGGTTCTGGAACAAGAATAGAGACAGAAATCTTTGGAAAAGGACTGAGAATCCAGAGACGAAACCATCCACATATTGTCATCTACTCTTTGACAAAGCAGACAAAATATACACTGGGGAAAAGAATACCTTTTCAATAAATGGTGCTGGGAAAACTGGATAGCTACACGCAGAAGACTGAAACTGGATCCCCACCTCTCACCTCTTACAAAAATCAATTCTAGATGGATAACAGACTTAAACTTAAGGCATGAAACCTTAAGAATCCTAGAAGAAAATGTAGGGAAGACTCTTTCAGACATCGGTCTAGGCAAAGAATTTATGAAGAAGACCCCCAAAGCAATCACAGCAGCTACAAAAATAAATAAATGGTACCTGATAAAATTAAAAAGCTTTTGTACAACCAAGGAAACTATCATTAGAGTGAATAGACAGCCTACAGAATGGGAGAAAGTATTTGCTCTCTACACATCTGATAAAGGGCGGATAACAAGAGTCTATCTAGAACTTAAAAAAATCAACAAGAAAAAATCAAACAACCTCATCAATAAATGGGCAAAGAACATGAACAGAAACTTTTCAAAAGAAGACAGAATAATGGCCAACAAACATATAAAAAATGTTCAACATCTCTAATCATTAGGGAAATGCAAATCAAAACCACAATGAGATATCACCTAACCCTAGTGAGACTGGCCTCTATCAAAAAATCCCCAAACGACAAATGCTGGTAAGGATGTGAAGAGACAGGAACACTCTTACACTGCTGGTGGGATGCAAATTAGTGCAACCTCTGTGGAAAAGAATTTGGAGATACCTGAAAGAGCTAAAAATAGAAATACCATTTGATCCAGCAATAGCACTATTAGGCATCTACCCAAAAGAGCACAAAACATTCTATGATAAAGACATCTGCACTCAAATGTTTATGGCAGCACAATTCACTATAGCAAAGATATGGAAATAGCCCAAATGCCCATCAATCCATGAGTGGATTAATAAAATATGGTACATGTATACAATGGAATACTACTCAATAATAAAAAATGATGGTGATCTAGCACCTCTCATATTTTCCTGGCTAGAGCTTGAGTCCATCCTCCAAAGTGAGGTATTACAAGGATGGAAGAATAGGCACCACATATACTCGCCATCAAACTGGCACTGACTGATGAACACTGAGGTGCTCACACATTAGTAATATTATTTGGGGGTAGGGGCACTTGTGCTGGGTAAACTCACAACTAATGGACGTGGTGAGCATTGTAGGGGGGTAAAGGGCACGTCTCAAATCATGGCTAGGATGTAGCAGAGTCATAACATGTAACCAAAATGTTTGTTTCCCCATAATTTCCTGAAATAAAAAATAAAGAAAGAAATAAAAAAGGAGGCATTACCACTGATACCACAGAAATACAAAATATCATCTATGAATACTATGAAAATCTTTATTCAAGGAACCTAGAAAACCTAGAGGAAATGGATAAATTCCTGGAAACACACAACCCCCTAAGCTCAAATAAGGACGAAGTAGAAATCGAGAACAGATCAATAACAAGCAGTAATATTTTAGCAATAATAAAAAGTATCTCAATCAAAAAAAGCCCTGGACCAGATTCACAGCCGAATCCTACCAAATCTATAAAGAAGAACTTGTATCTATCCTACTGAAACTGTTTTATAACATTGGAAAAGAGGGAATCCTTCCTAACTCATTGTATAAAACCAGTATCATCCTGATACTAAAGCCAGGAAAGGACACAACTAAAAAAGAAAACTACAGAACAATATCCCTTATGAACATAGATACAAAAATCCTCAACAAAACACTAGTAAACCAAATTCAACAGCAGATCAAAAAGATAATTCACCATGATCAAGTGGGTTTCATCATAGGGAAGCAAGGATTGTTTAAAATATGCAAATCAATAAGTGTGATTCACCACATAAACAGAAGTAAAAACAAAGACCATATGATCATCTGAATAGATGCAGAAAAAACATTCAGTAAAATCCAGCACCCTTCATGACAAAAACCTTCAAAAAAGTAGCTATAGAAAGAATATACTTCAAAATTATAAAAGCCATATATAACAAACCCACAGCCAACATCATACTGAATGGGGAAAATCTGAAAGCATTTCTCTTAAGAACTGGAAAAGACAAGGGTGCCCACTGTCACTACTTCTATTGAACATAGTATTTGAAGTCATAGCCAGAGCAATCAGCCAAGAGAAAGAAATAAAGATCATCCAAATTGGGAAAGAGGAGTTCAAACTATCCCTATTTGCTGATGATATGATCTTATATCTAGAAAACCATAAAGACATTACCAAAAGACTTCTAGAATAGATAAATAAATTCATCAAAGACTCAGGTTACAATATAAATGCACATAAATCAGTAGCATTTCTATATACTAGTAACAGTCAAGCTGAGCCTCAACTCAAGGACTCAACACTGTTCAAAATAGCTACAGAGAAAATAAAATAACTAAGAATACACTTAACCAAGGAGGTGAAAGATCTCTACAAGAAGAACTATAAAACACTGATAAAAGAAATCACAGATGACACAAACAAATGGAAAAACATACCTTGCTCATAGATTGGTACAATCAACATCGTTAAAATGTTCACATTGCCCAAAGCGATTTACAGATTCAATGCAATCCCCATCAAAATACCAATGTCATATTTCACAGATCTAGAAAAAATAATCCTAACCTTCATTTGGAAAAAAAAAAGAGCCTGAATAGCCAAAGAAATCTTAATCAAAAAGAACAAATCTGGGGTCATCACATTACCTGACTTCAAATTATATTACTGGGCTACACCAATCAAAGCAACATGGTCCTGCTATGAAAGTAGAGTCATAGACCAATGGAACAGAATAGAGAATCCAGAAATAAAATCATCTACCTACAACCAACTTGTCATTGACAAAGCAGACAGTAACATACACTAGGGAAATGAAGCCCTATTCAATAAATAGTGCTGGGAAAATTGAATAGCCACATGCAGAAGAATGAAACAGAATACTTAGCTCTCACCATATACAAAAATTAATTCAAGATGGATAAAAGACTTAAAAGTAAGGCATGAAACCATGAAAATTCTAGGAGATAATGTACAAAAACATATTCTAGACATTGGCCTGGGCAAAGAATTTGACTAAGACCCACAAAAGACAAATATAACAATGACAAAAATAAATAAATGGGACTTAATTAAATTAAAAAGTAGTCATTTTTTTATTTGTAAATCTGACAGGCATAAGCCCAAATCAACAAAGATAATTTGGTGCCCTTTTTGAGTTTGAAGTTAAGTGATTGCTCACTTAAGGTCACTTAAGGTAAAGTGACTGCCTTAATGTATAATATTTTAGAAACCCCATCTTCTGTGACTTGGGAAAATTCATTAGGTTATATTTGGAAAAGTAGCTCTTTATAAGTCCTATTGCCCAGCAGAAAGCTTAGCTGACTTTGCAGGTGTATAATCCTTGTAATTAATTTTCTTAGAATTGTGGGAGCTGAATAAGATAACAACATATTCTTATACATGTAACGGCAGCGTTATTGCTTGGAACTTTAACCATTTTAGGGTTAAATACTATGGAAACAAACTGGTCGTCATTGTTTTCTTTTTCTTTTTCCTTTTTTCCTTCTTTTACCTTCATGTATCAGTAAACAACTAGTTTCTCTCCTTTTTGTCAGTTCTCCTTGTGTATTTTTGAAAAGAAGTACTGTTATTCAGATGCCAGCCAAGAAATTGTCACACAATGGAAAACGATATGCCACAACATTCATTGTAAGGTTTAATAAAATTAAATTTGCACCAAAAATAGCTTCTGCATAGCAAAGGAAATAATTAACAGAATTAATAGACAACACACAGAATGGGAGAAAATATTTGCAAGCTGTACACCCAACAAAGGGATAACACCTGGAATCTACAAAGAATTCAATCAAATCAGCAAGAAAAACAAACAACTCCATTAAAAAGTGGGCAAAGACAAGAACAGAAGTTTTTTGAAAGAAGATAGACAAATGGCCAAGAAACATATGGAAAAGGCTCAACATCACTAATCATTGGGGAAATGCAAATTAAAATCACAATGAGGTACAACCTTACCCCTATCAGAATGGCCATTATTAAAAAGTCAAAAAACAATAGATGCTGGCATGGATGCAGAGTGAAAGGAATGCTTATACACTCTTTTTTATTATTATTATTTCAGGGTATTATGAGGGTACAAACATGGTTACATTTTATGTCTTTGCCTCACCCAAGCGAAGGTTAGAAGCATACCCTTCCCCTCTACAATGCTCACCGTGTCCCTTAGTTGTGCGTTTACCACTCCCCCACCATCCCCCCTAATCCCTGGAGAGTATTACTGCCATGTGAGCAGCCTAGTGTTCATCAGTTAGTAACAATTTGATGGCGAGTACAAGTGGAGCCGATTCTTCCGATCTTGTGATACCTCACTTTGGATAATGGGCTTAAGTTCAATCCGGGAAAATATAAGAGGTGCTAGATCACCGTCGTTTCTTATGATTGAGTAATATTCCATTGTATACATATACCAAATTTTAATAATCCACTCATGAATTGACGGGCACTTGGTTTCTTTCCACATCTTTGCAATAGGGAATTGTGCTGCCATAAACATTCGGGTGCAGATGTCTCTATTATAGCATATCTTTTGATCTTTTGGGTAGATGCCTAATAGTGCTATTGCTGGATCGAATGATATTTCTTATACACTCTTGGTGGAACTGCAAATTTTATAATCTCCATGGAAAACTGTATGCAAATTTCTCAGAGAAATATATGTAGACCTACCATTCGATCCAGCAATCCCACTGCTGGGTATCCACCCAAAAGAAATGAAGTCATTTCATTTAAAAACGTTACCTGCACTCTAATTATTGCAGCACAATTCAGAATTGCAAAGATGTGAATCAACCTAAGTACCCATCATTTCATGAGTGGATAAAGAAAATGTGCTATATATACATGTATGTATATGTGTGTGTGCATGTGTGTGTATGTGTATATATATAATGAAGTACTACTCAGACATAAAAAAAATGAAATAATGTCGTTTGCAGCAACTTGGATGGAACTGGAGACCATTATCCTAAGTGAAATATCTCAGGAAAGGAAAACCAAAGTCCACAAGTTATTACTAATGAGTGGGAGCAAAATGATTGGTACACACAGGCACAAAGCCATATAAAGGACGTGATAAAACAAGAAAGGAGGAGGGCTGGAGGTGTGGTGTGTGATAAAAACTTACCTATTGGGTGCAATGAACACTATTCTGGTTAAGGGCATACAAAAACCCATGACTTAAGCATTATACAAGCTATTCATGTGACAAGAAACACTTATACCTCCTTAATTAATAGTTTGAAATAAAAACAAAAGATCAGAATTAAAAAAATTAGCTATGGATTGTGAATCTACGGGATAATTATTGTTTTGTTTTTGTTTTGCTTTTTGTCTTTTTCCCAAGTTTTCTTTAATGAGAACATATGACTTTTGTTATAAAAAATTAAAATATCAGTGGAGCTCCTCTGAACCATCTGTTCTAAAATAAATGAGTATTGGTAATGTTGTGGAGAAAAGGAAACCCTTGTACACTTGGTGGGAATGCAAATTTGTACAGCCACTATGGAAAACAGTATATAAGTTCCTCAAAAAATTTAAAATAGAGCTACCGTATGATCCAGCATTCCCACTTCTGGTTATATATCCAAGGGATCTGAAATCAAGTTCTTGAAAAGATATCTGCACTCCTATGTGTCTTGTAGCATTTTTTACAATAGCCAAGATATGAAAACAACCTAAGTGTCTGTTGATGAATGAATGGATAAAGAAAATGTGAAATACACACACATATACACAGGCACACAGCATGTTATTAAATCATAAAATAGAAATAAATTCTACCATTTGTGATGAATGAACATGAATGAACCTGGAGGACATTATACTAAGTGAAATAAGCCGGATACAGATAAATAAATGCCATATGATGTCACTTACATGTGGAATCTAAAAAAGTTGAACTCAGAGAAGTAGAGAGTAAAATGGTGTTCACCTGGCTTTGGGAGTTCAAGAGGAAGGGGAAATGTTGATCAAAGGACACAAACTTTCAGCTATAAGATTAATGAGCTCTGGGAATCTAATGTAAAGCATGGTGACTATGTTAGCAATACTGCAATGTTTATTTAAGAGAGAATAGAACATAAATGCTGGTACCACACACACTAAAATGGTAATTATGTGAAGTGACAGACATCTTAATTGATTGTCATTTCACTATATATATTTATGTGTATATATATATATATATATATATTCACCACCTTAAATACAATTTCTATTTGTAAATTTTACCTCAATAAGGTTGAGGAAAAAGGCATAATGGCTCAAATTAGCAAATAAAAAATTACCTTACCCCAAAACAAAAAGCAAATTCAAAAATACCAAATAATAAAATAACTATTTTGGTTGAAGCCAGATGTGGGAGGGAGCCTTCGGCAGAACACTTGTACTACCTTTCTCTTACAAACTCTCCTTTAGCAGTCTCTCTCTTATAGCAGCCTCTACTCCAAGCACTCCAGAGAACAGTTTGGAAACCATCATTTTAAGTAGACCAACTTTTTCTTGTGTAGATAAAGGAATTGCAGCCCAAAGAGGAAAGATACTTTGCCCAAGGTCACACAGTAAGTTAGTGCCAAAGCACAGATTCACATCTAATTTTATATGACTCATAAACATAATGTTTGTACCCTTATTAGCACAAGTCACAATTCTGTCACAGAAGTGTAGGATTGAATGAGGTCCTCAGACTTCATTGTCTCCAATATCCCAGTCAGTACAAAACATCCCTTGCAACTTCCTTGGCAAATAATCATCTAGCCTTTGTTTGAAACCCTCTAGTGTAAGAGGCCTCTTTTTTCCTTAACAGTTTTGGACTATTACATAGTTATTTCTTAGCTTCCACAAATTTTTATGAGATCTGCTTTTTTTGGAGACACTAGAGATATAATCAATATAGACCAGAGGAAGAAACACAAAAGTAATTCATTATAATGCAATGTAATTGTATGGTATTAAAAGCACAGAAGGAAAAATAAATACTTCGTGGACATCAGAGTAGAACAGGAATTTCATCAAAATCCATTAGAGAAATAATTGATCAGGATCTTGAAGGATGAGTAGATGTTCACCAGGTGGAGTTGGGGTAGGTAGTAGGCATTGCAGATGAAGAAACTAGCAAATGCAGAGCCATCCCCAGAAAACAGCAAATATTACTAAGAACCTAGAATATAGTAATAGGGAGAGCGGGATGCTGAGGAGGGTCGAAGAGGGAATGAAAGGCAATATGACCTTGTAAAGTTAGCCTGGGGTCAAGTTCTACCAAATGGGGCTGTTGAACCAAGTAGTTTTGAGTCTATCATGAAAGTAGAAGGAGAATTGAGTTTGAACAGTACTATTTCTCTGGAGGTTCTACCCATGGTCCTAACTCTGCCCCTTCCCTTCACGCTGTGACAATCTCTCAGAAGTGCAAAGTCAGAGGCTACATTCCCCTTGGATCTTCTCCGCGATAAACAGCCTCTGTGCCTTCAAGCATTCTTCATGGCACCTGGTTTCCAGCTCTTTAGCCAGCCTGCAAGTTATCAAGTTTGTTTGTGTCTTTACTAATGTGTAAAGGCAGAGCTCAAACAGTCCCCTGGGAAAGGAGAGGATATCTGATTAATGATCTACTTTTCTACTTAACTCAAGACTATCCCAACAAGTAATTACCTGCACTTGAAAAGTACTTTACCTCCAGTTTACAGATGAGAAAACTGAAGAACTAGGGGTTAAATCTCTCACCCAAGGTCACAAACTAGCTAGTGACAAGATCAGGATTTGAACTTAGGCAGTCTGTCTTCAGAATGTGTATTCTTAACCACTTCACTTTACTTCCTTTCATACTTCCATGATGATATAATTCATACTCTACTGCAATCATTTCCATATCTCATCATTTGCATAGGTCTAAGAGCTATTTGAAGGCAGGGACTATGTTTGATTTACTTCTGTGTCTGTACCTCTAACCCAGGAAATGCTCAGAACATATCTGATGAGTCAACAAATTCTAGAAGGAGCTTTTCAAGTGATCTAGTTTCAGCTTTCTTCCCCAAGCTCATTGGGCCATGCAAATCACCATTCCTTTTGACAACCACAACCCCTTCACTGGTTCTTGTCACCACTCCTGTCACTATGCTCACAGATCCAAGTGAGTATTTGCTTTTTTGATGAACAGAACAATGGTCAGAATGTAGAATTTTGGCTTTGTTACTCTCCTGGAAGGATTTTATTTTTCCTTTGAAATCTTCAACATAAACTGTCTCAGTTGTTAAAACACCAAAATGCCCACTCAAAGGCAAGACTGCTTAAAAAGTAGCAGAATTCTGACATACACTCTCCCTTGTTAATGTTCTTTTCATCCTCCAGCTCAGAATTGCTAAACATAACAAGAGCCCATCAAATTGGGTAATAAATGTGAATGGATGAGATCCTGTGGCTGGGATAATGGAAGGCTGTCTCTGACCATCGCCCTCACTCAAATGTGTTTTCATACATGCTTCTGTGAATTACTTCAAATGAGCTTCATTCTAGGTGGTAGGAACACAAAATATCTAGGAGACAACATTTGACAGCAGGATTTGGCTTGAGTGCTTGGTCAGGGAGGAAAGCAGGGAAAGCTTGACACTATACAATGCCTTAGTCACAGAGGAAAGCCAGCACATTTATCCCATGGAGAAAGGTGTCAGGCCCTGCCTGAGGTTAGATCTCTTCATCCTGTCCCTGTAGCTGGAGTTTCTTATCCTCTCCCATTGCAGGCTCAGCCTTATCTGGGCATCTAGCACAAATCCTGACCTAGAGCAAGAGGGACTGAAACAGCCCTTATTGTACCCACTAGGACATACCATTAGCTACCATCAACCTCTTTGCTTTTTGTTTGGCCTTGCCAGAGATAACTGTCAGTTTTTGCTCCCCACACTAAAGTCTTATCCCCAGATTACTGGCCCAGAACTGAGCATCTGCTCCCTCATGCCAACTGTCAGCCCAGATTTCCAAATATCGCCTAATTCTGGTTGCCACTTAAGTATGTTCCACCCACCCACTTATCAGGACAACTAGCATTGTGTGCAAGCCATTCAATTCACATCTTTCTCAAGTGTGACTCCAAATTCTGGGAGGAAAAACACCTTTGGCTGTAAACAAGACATGAGAAGGCCACGACCTATTGGTCTCAGGAAATCTGTGTGCCATCAAAGGCAAAGAGCAAGAATCCTAGGAGATAAATTTATTTTATGGCTCAAATTGAGCAATTGGGCAGGTGTGGGTAGATGGACTGGCTGTGAAAGGGCATGCAGAGCTGGGTGCTTAGAATCCAGGGGCAATTACCCATATTCCTCCTTTTCCTTCCAGAGCCTAGGATGGGATTTGGAAAACCAGGGTCACTGTCAGGCCCACCTGTCAGGATGTCTGGGCTACCTATTCAGACATGCTATTGGAGAAGCTTTAGCTGACACCCTATAGCATAAAAGGAAGAGGGAAGGGTATAGCAGAAGCACCCCTTCATGGAAAACCAGTAGATGTGCAGATAGGACCATAAGCACCCAGCCTCTGAATCATGTTTGTCATTCACACTGGACTGTATGAATGCAGGGATCATATCTAGCTCAAAGCCGGGAACCTACTAGGTGTGTAATAAGTAGTCATTGGTTGAGTAAATGAATAGATGGAATTACTTTATTTCATTTAAATGAAATGAAATCTATTTTGTGCATCAATTTGTGCTGGCAATTCAAGCTCAGTCATGATTGGCACCAGTACTACGTGGTACAAAGTTTCTGGGGGGCTTTATGCCATGACAAAATATAAGGAAAACCCTCAGGTCCTTGATATACATTAGTTACAGCTTAAGTGTCTTATTGTTCCAGCTCACATGTTCCATTCTAGTCTGGTGCTTCTGTAGATGGAACACCATGCCAGAAGCAGAGAAAACTGAGGCTGAGAATCCCATTTCTACCACTCGAAAGTGTTCACCATTCAGAAAAACCCTACCGTCATCTCCTTCACTTGAGAGAATTTTCCCCTGTTTCACACATGCTCCCTACTCTACCCCTGAAAGTCACACATACTTTCCCTTTCCATTAGAGCAGGGCATGTCAATTTTTTTAACTTTTTATTCTGAAACAATTATAGGTTCATGAGAAGTTGTAAAGAAATAGAGAGAGGTCCTGTGTATCCTCCCACCTTCTCAACCTCCGATAAATGTTACTACTATATGTGCACATAAATGTTGATCTATTAATACCAATTTGATGGTGAGTACATGTGGTGGTTGTCTTTCCATTCTTGGGATACCTCACTTAGTAGAATGGGCTCCAGCTCTATCCAGGAGTATACAAGAGGTGCTAGATCTCCACTGTTTCTTGTGGCTGAGTACTACTCCATGGTATACATATACCACATTTTATCAATCCACTCATGGATTGATCGGCACTTGGATTGTTTCCACATCTTTGCAATTGTGAATTGTGCTGCTATAAACATCCAAGTTCAGGTGTCTTTTTAATAGAATGTCTTTTTTTTCCTTTGGGTAGATTAATTTTTAATATTGAAATAGCCTTGCATCACTGGAATAGGCATCACATTGGTCATAGCGTGAATTCTTTTTCCATATTGGTGAATTTTATTTGCTTATATTGTGTTGAGAATTTTTATGTTTACATCCATGAGTGATATTTGTCTCTAGTGTTTTTTTCTCTTTTTGTAATTGTGCCTAGTTTGATTACGTATGGTCAGAGAACATGCTCTGTGTTATTTCAACTCTTTTACATTTTTTAAGGTGTTTTATGTCCCAGGCTTTGGTGTATGCTGGTGAATGTTTCATGTGCATTTGAAAAGAATATATATTTATTTGTAGTTGGGTGGATATTTGCATAAATGTACAATAGATCCTGTAAGATAATAGTGTTGTTCACTTTTTATATACCCATATATTAGCTTACATAGGTTTTATTATTTTTTCTTTCCGGTAGTTTTATCAGTTGCAGAGGGAAATGTTGAAGTCCCCAACTACAATTGTGGACTTTTCCATTTCTCCTCTTAGTTCTATCAGTTTTTGTTTCATGTACTTTTCAACTCTGTTTTTGGGTGCTTACATGTTTAAAATTGCTAAAACTCCTTGGTATATTGATACTTTTACCATTATGTAATGTTCCTCTTTTTCACTAATAATTTTCTTTGCCCTGAAATTCCCTTGGTCTGATATTAGTATAGCCACTTCTGATTTTTGTAGCTTATTTTTCCTGCACTATCTTTTTATATCTTTTTGTGTTCAACCATGTTATCTGTTTGAAGCTGTCTTATAGACAGCACATAGCTGAATCTTTGTTTCTAATCCCCCTTATTAGTCTCTGTATTTATTAATAATTGGTGTATGCCGACCATTTATATTTGTTATAATTTATAATGTCTTATGGCTTGTCTGCCATTTTAGTTTTGGTTTTCTGTTTGTTTCCTCCATTTTTTTGTTTGTTTCCCTGTTTCCTTTTTTCTGCCTCCCTGTTGGTTATTCGAACATTCTTTAGAATCATATTTTGATTCATATAGTGTTTTTGAGTATATTCCTTTGTATAGCTTTCTTAATATAAATTTGTTGCCCTAGATATTACATTATATATAAATTACTTATCACAGTCTATTGGTGTCAACATTTTACCAGTTCAAGTGAAACACAGAAGCCTTAGCTTCCCTTATGTACATTTGCCCTCTCCCATTTTACAATATAATTTTTTTAAATATTTCCTCTACGTACATTGAGAACCACATTGGATAGTATAATAATCTTTGTTTCAACTGTCAAACATAATTTAGATAACTCAAAAGGAGAAGGAAAGTTTATTTTATTTACACATATTTTTGCACTTTCTGTTGTTCATTCTTCTTTCCTGATGTTACAAGACTCCTTCTTTTATCCTTTCCTTTCTGTTTAGAGAACTTCCTTAAGTCAATATTTTAAATCAAGTCTGTTGACAACAAATTCTCTCAGTTCATCTTCATCTTACAATGTCTTGTCTTCCTTTTTATCTCTGATTAATATTTCATATATGCACAATTCTGGATTGATAGTTCTTTTCTTTCCCAGTATTTGAAAAATATTGTGCCACTTTCTTCTGGCCTCCACAGGTTTGGATGATAAACCCTCTCATTCAAAAGTGTCATTTCTCCCTAAAAACTTTCAAGATGTTTTATCTTTAGTTTTCAAAACTTATTGACTATGATGTGTCTTGTCATGGATTTCTTTGGATTTATCTTGTTTCAGGTTTACTCAGCTTCTTAAATCTACAAATTTATACCTTTTGCTAAATTTGAGAAATTTCCAGCCATTATTTTCTCAAATACTTTTTTAGCCTCCCTGTCTTCTCCTCTCCTTTTGGGATTCTGATGACACAAATGTCAGATCATTTTTTATAGTCTAAGGTTCTGTCTCTAATGTTCTGTTCATCTTTGTAAGTCTATTTTCTCTCTGTTCAGATTATTTATTATGATATATCTTCAAGTTCACTGATTCTTTCTTCTGGCCTGTCCATTCTGCTATTGAGCCCATCCATTGAGTTTTTTCTAAACTTTGATTATTGCACTTCTTAGTTTTATAATTTTAACTTATAAAGCTAAAGCCAGAAGTAGCTCTTGGGATACAAGTACTACCAAGGATAAATTTTCAGTGGTATGAGAGCATATAATAGGGGGATTTTTATCTAACGAGGTGTTTAAGGAAAGCTTCTTGGGAGAAGTGATGACTAAGCTGAAATTGCAAAGAGGCCACTATGTGAACAGGGGAAGGAAATGCATTCCAGGCAAAGAAAACATACATCCTAAGTTTCTGTGGTGAGGATCAGGGTGCATCAGAAAAACAAATAAAGGCCAATGTGGTAAGGGTATAGTGCATTATAGCACCTGAAGGAAAGAGCAGTGTGAGATGAGGGTGGAATCTATGGGACTATAGGCAAGAAAGGAATTTGATGTATATTGTATACAACACCAAAGGAAGGTTTTAAGCATGGAAGTAACATGATATGACTTGATTTTAAAGCTCCTTTTGGGTTGGCAGTGAGGAAAGGAAGAAGAAGAATTAGAAGCAGAAAGTAAAAGGTAGGAGATGATGGTGGCTTGGATTTGGGTGCCAGGGTGGAGGTGGAGGAGGAGGCAAGTAGATAAATGTAGAATATATTTTGGAGGTTGAACTGACAGAACTTGGTGAAAGGCTGGCAATAAGAGGTGAAGGAGAGGAAAAGGAGTGTCAGGGCCCAACAGCAAGCTATTCCCATGCATCAGTAATCTTTGCAGCGTCCTCACAATGTTTGCAATTACTCAAAATTCCCAAAGCATTTTCACATTCATTCACTTACTTGCATTTCACATCCTAAGAGGTACTGATTATTACTCATCACCATTACCACCATTCGACAGATTAAGAATTAAGACTCAGGAAAATAAAGTGATTTGCACAAGGTCAAACAGCAAGTAAAATGGGGCATGGCATTTCCTCACTCCAAGGAAAAGGATTTTTAGATTCTGTCTTTTATGATCTAATTATTCCCAACATCAAGCCAAAGTATCTGTGGCTGAAGGATCTATAAATAATGCATGAGGGTCTATTTATTCTCCCAAGAAACCCACCAGGCAAAAAAACTTTCCTAAGGGCTTTCCTTATTCCAAGTAGGTATTCAGATCTGGTGTTCTTCAGTGTAAGAATTCCTGGGAGAGTCTACCTCTAAAGCTCCCTAGTTTAGACAACTACTTGAAGGGCACATGCATGGTAGATCCCATACCAGCACTCAATGTTTCACATGGGTCTGTCTATTCATCTGTGGGCCTTACTATCAAGACCGAGTGCAGCTCTCACTTTTGGAGAAAGGATAAATGTGCTCCCCATCCTGGTCAGAGTACAATAATATATACCACATGCCTTCAAAATGGATATCCTCTCTCTATACATAGGGATATATATCATATATATACAAAATCTGTAGATATATATCTTTTATATATATGCCCCCTAATTATACCTTGATATATTACAAATATATATATATATATATATATATATATGGATTCTCAGTCCTGTTCCAAATGTCTATATCCCTGTTCTATAGTTTTAGTTTCTATAGCCTTGTATGAAACTATCCGCATACGGTAATCTAATCTTTGACAAAGCAGACAAAAATATGTACTGGGAAAAAAAATCTCTTGTCAATAAATGGTGCTGGGAAAACTGGATAACTACATGCAGAAGATTGAGACTGGATCCCCATCTCTCACCTCTTACAAAAATCAATTCACAATGGATAACAGACTTAAAAATAAGGCATGAAACCCTAAGAATCCTAGAAGAAGATGTAGGGAAGATATTTTTAGACATCGGCCCAGGCAAAGAATTTTTGAAGAAGACCCCCAAAACAATCACAGCAGCAACAAAAATAAACAAATGGCACCTGATCAAATTAAAAAGCTTTGACACAGACAAGGAAACTATCATTAGAGCGAATAGATAGCCTACAGAATGGGAGAAAATAATTGCTCTCTACACATCCAATAAAGGGCTTATAACAAGAATCTATCTAGAACTTAAGAAAATCAACAAGAGAAAAATCAAACAACCCCATCAATAAATAGGCAAAGGACATAAACAGAAACTTTTCAAAAGAAGACAGAATAATGGCCAGCAAACTTATAAAAAAAGTGCTCGACATCTCTAATCATTAAGGAAATGCAAATCAAAACTATGATGAGCTATCACCTAACTCCAGTGAGAATGAGCTCTATCAAAAAGTACCAAAATAACAAATGCTGGCGTGCATAAGGAGAGATTGGTACACTCTTACACTGCTGGTGGGACTGAAAATTATTACAACCCCTTTGGAAAGTAATTTGGAGATACCTCAAAGAGCTAAAAACAGAAATACCATTTGATCCAGCAATCCCACCACTAAGCATCTATCCAAAGGAAAAACAGACATTCTATATAAAGACATATGCACTTGAATGTTTATAGCAGCACAGTTTCCAAATGCAAAGATGTGGAAACAACCCAAATGCCCATCAATACATGAGTGGATTAATAAAATGTGGTATATGTATACCATGGAATACTACTCAACTACAAAAAACAATGGTGATCTAGAACTTCTTATATTATCCTGGACAGAGATTGAGCCCATCCTTCGAAGTGAGATATCACAAGGATGGAAAAACTTGCACCACATGTACTTGCCATCAAACTGGTACTAACTGATCAACATTAAGGTGCTCACATGGTAGTAATACTCACTGGGCGCCAGTCAGGTGGGGGCGTGGAGGAGGTGGGGGTAGAAGCGGTGGGGTGGGTAAACCCACAGCTAATGGTGATGTGGCGCACTGTAAGGGGGAAGGACACGCCTGTGACCCTGGCTTGAGTGAGGTAAATGCATTTCATGTAATCAAAATATTTGTACCCACATGATATCCTGAATTTAAAAAATGCATATTATTTATAAAAAAGAAATGAAATAAGAATTTTTTAAAGATTTAAATGTTTTTATTTTATATTAAAAAATAAAAATTAATTTAATTAACTTATCTGCCGACTAAATTATATATAATCATATGCTTAAGA
>CAUYRB010068358.1:0-45799 GCA_963574695.1 Propithecus perrieri
AGTGGATTAATAAAATGTGGTGTATGTATACCATGGAGTACTATTCAGCTTTAAGAAACAATGGTGATATAGCACCTCTTGTATACTCCTGGATAGAGCTGGAACACATTCTACTAAGTGAAGTATCCCAAGAATGGAAAAACAAGTACCACATGTACTCACCATCAAATTGGTATTAACTGATTAACACATAAGTGCACATATAAGAATAACATCTATTGGATGTCGTGTGGAGGAGGGGGAAGGGGGAGGAGGGGATGGGTATTTGCATACACAAAGAGTGCAATGCGCACCATCTGAGGGATGGACACCCTTGGAACTCGGACTTGGGGGGGGGCAAGAGCAACATACATAACCTAAACATCTGTACCCCCATAATATGCTGAAATGAAATAAAAAAAAAAAAGAATAAACAGACTTTGCCCCAAAAGGAGAAAATACAAGATCTTGTACTTTCCTTTCTTTGAGCTGTTTTCAGATCTCATAAAAACTGTTTTCCACCTCTTGGGAAACACCTCCTGCTTCCTAGATTAAGTTATAACCTGGGTTAAGGCTTACAGGTTTGGCTTAGAAGGGTAATTTAGTTAAACAGTTCAAAAGCAAAAATGTCAGCTGTTTGTCCTGGCTGGAGCTGGCTCCATTTACTTTCACTCCTCCATACTCCTTCTCCTTCCTCTTTGCTGATCACTGAGTTTTGGCCAAGCAAAGGTAACCAACTGTTCACACTGTTTAAGGCAAATGCTGAACTGTCTTGTCCATGAATCTTCTTTAACCATGTGGCAGCACTGGAGTCTCTCTGACCTTGTTCTGGTTCAGCTGCTGGATTCATGATTTGTTCTTTGCTCTGTGTGTAGGAGTGTCAGAGAGGGAGGACTGAATCGTTAGAAACTTTTACCATTGTTCTAAATTTACACGACAAGTCTTACCCTTGTTTAGGGTACTTTTCCTGGCCATCTTGTCTTAAATGGGACTCTAAATACAACCTTTTTTTCCTTGGTATGAGCGAATGGTGGTACAATATTTAGGCCTAAAATCCTAGGTCTTTGCTTTCAAAATATAAATTTTCTACCTTGTTTCACCTAGGAGTCATCTTTTTAGAAATCAAATTGTTGCGTAGCTAACAATTGCTTAGGGCAATAAAATAGGTAATTAAAAGACTGATAGTCTGAATAAAAATATATATATATATTTAAAAGCTGGCAAATAAAAATTCTGTCTTTATGTCTACATGTTTGTGTGTATAAATGTCATGTATATGTGATATTTCACTAGCAAAATACGTAAAAGAGCTCTAATTAATTGGCTCTAAAAAGTAAGTGCTTAAATCAAATATTTTATCAGGAAAATAGGAAAGAACTCAAATGCCTTTTAGTTCATGTGACTTTGGTAATCTTTGATAAATAAAACTAGTTTTGAAATTATTATTAAAGTTTAGATATTTTAAGGTCATGAAACTGCTGCCTCTGCTGCAATATTTTAAATATTTGCTGGGTTTGAATGTGAGCTTATGTTTTTGAGCCTCTTGATTGAGCCTTTTGAATCTTGAGCCTCTGGATTCTGGGGTCTGGATAGGTGGCCATGGTGAGGCCTGGGAACATGTCCTCAGTGCCTAGATGAGCAGCTACAAGACACAAGCTAGCCCAACATGGCCCCTTATTTCCCTCCCCAGCTTTGCCTTCTGGCTGGTATGGGAGAGATTCGGTCCTCCAGGCATCCTGTCTTCTATCTTGAACTCTGCACCTGGTAAATAAATTGAGGATACAGATAGGCCCTGTCCTTCATAGCCATCTTTGATGCCACATGGCTACGTGAGACCTAGGAGGACCAGGAAAGACATTAGGAATAGTACCTATGTTGTGGTTTCAAAATTTTGTTCAGTAACTTAAAATCTTAAAGTCAAGATGTCTGAGTCATTTATAAGATAAAACACTAAAGCATTAATACACAAGTTTAAGTTTATATACATTGACATCTTATTTTTATTGAAAACTAATTATATTTAGGTGAGCTAATAAAAATTAGGGACTGATAATTCAATATGACTTCAACTTCCTAGGTTTTTCTAAGAGTTGACATTATGAGTAATGTAAACACATTACTCATTTGACATTATGAGTAATTAAAACTACTAGATAGAAGAGAAACAATTCTATGTGAAAAGTGTTTATATAAAAAAGATTATAAGACATAGAAATATAGTTTTTTGTTAAAAAAGATAATTTTGTCTAATTTATTGGTTTTAAAATTTCTTTAAATAAAATAAATAAATATAATTAAAACTAAATGGATATAAAAGTTAAAAAATGAATGTTATAAAAGGGTTATAAAAATCTTTTTTTTTAATTTTTATTTTTTATTTCAGCATATTATGGGGTACAAATGTTTAGGTTATGTATATTGCCTTTGCCCCACATGAGTCAGAGCTTCAAGAGTGTCCCCCATCCTCCAGACAGTGTGCACCACACCCATTAGGTGTGTATATACCCATCCCTCATCCCCCCCACCTGCCCAACACCCAATGAATGTTATTACTATAATCAGTTAATGCCAATTGGATAGTGAGTACATGTGGTGCTTGTTTTTCCATTCTTGTGATACTTCACTTAGTAGAATGGGTTCCAGCTGTATCCAGGGTAATACAAGAGGTGTTAGATCACCACTGATTTTTGTGGCTGAGTAGAACTCCATGGTATACATATACCACATTTTATTAATCGACTCTTTTCTTAAGATGGCAGATGAGAAAAACCACCAGCCAGAGTGTCTCTGCAAGAAAGATAGATTTTAGAAGAAAGTGAAAAAAAATAAACGGGCGGACAAACATAGATAAGATGAGGGTTGGAAGGAAGGGTGCCTGAAACTACAGGAGACTCCACAGGAAGAAGTTGCAGAGGAGAACTGGAAAGAGAAAGGCCCCTGAGAGGCTTGGAGACCAGCACAAGGGTAGGTGAAGCAGTTAAATTTCTCCTCCTTCATATCTCAGACTGCTGGTGGGCTCCTGAGGGGTTGGAGAGACCTGCCAACACCAGCCCGGACTTGGCCGCAGCCAGTGAGCAGTGAGCCTCTTGCGGACAGGGCCCCTCCTGCCCCTCAGACCCGAGCCCATTGGCAGGCGCCATATTGCTTCATTGTCCCCTTCCCTTCCCTTACCTCAGCTGCTGACAGAGACAATTTAGCCACCGCCCGGAGGCATCTGCAGGGAACGGGACTTTTCCTTTTGGGGTCCGTACCTGCCAGCCCGCCCAGGTTCTGCTTGCCTGGTGACTCCAGGAGAGCGGATGAAAATCTTAACTTATGATCAAACTGATTGAAGTTAGATGGATTTGTTTATAATTTTATTAAAATTAGCTTTACCATTAATAAACTAATGCAAAGGTAAAATTTGATTTTCTCTTTTAAACAAGATTTTCATATGATATTAATGGGAATAACAAAAGATTTTTGTTCACCTTTTGAATAAACTGCAAAAAATGGTGGAGAGAGAACAGAGAAAGAGAAACAGATTCAGTTTGCCTCCTCATTAACTTGTATTTCAGTTTGTCTATATTAGGTCTTGTGATTGTTTGGGAAACTGAGTCTCCTCTCTATCAAAGAGTAAGATTCTTTTTTTTTTTTTTTTACTTTTAATTATCAGTTTGGCTAAGTGAATGACTATAATTTTATAGTAACCTGTGATCCTGTTTCGAGACAAGTGTTTTTTTTTTTATGACAGACAATTCATGATTTCCTGTTTCTTAAGTTTTCACTAAAATTTAAAGTTACTAAAAATAAGAACTTTAGTTAATACATGTGACTCTATATGTAAAGTATATCAAAGAATAAAATATGTTTTTAATAAGAAAAATTATAAAGGAAGCCTAAAATGTGTTCTTATTAAAAATGTATATGTAATTTTGCCTAATTCAGAGGTTATTTAAAGGATTCAAAACATAGATTTAGAAAGAAAATAAAAACAAGACAGAAAGTAACTAGTGAAGTAAGAGAAAGAGATGTCAAAAGGCTATGAGTATATAAATATAGTTTTGGTAAGAAAGGTTAAACAGAAAAGAGGATGATATTGTATAATAAAGGATCTTGTATTGAAATTTTTTGTCCTAAAATAACTGCTTGTTTAAGAGAAGGGAAATTTAGGACAAAAGCAGAAAGCTCAAGAATGTTGTAAATGGTCTGTGTAAGTCACAATAAAGTTCATAAAAGAGAATTTATGAAAGAATTTTGTATGTGATCCAGTTGGCTATAACTAAAAAAAAAACTTTTTTGGTTAAACCAACAGTTTTCTTGAAACATTAATTTGCTCTTAATGAAATTACATGATGTATTCATTTTAATTCTATAACCTGTTTCTTTTTTTAAAAAATCATACTACAGAAAGCTTTTCTTTACCTTTTCAGTAACTGGCCTAAAAGAAACAAAGATTTTATGCTTTATCAGGATAATCCCTGTGTTATCTTTATTAGGTTTTTGACTAACTAGAAAAACTAAACTTTAAAAGGGCTAAGATTTATGCTCATGTAACTTCCTGTATTGCCTTTAGAGTCTTTTGATGACTATCACTATCGGTTAAATAAATGACCATTATTTTATAGTGACTTGTGATTCTGTTTGAACAAATGTTTTAAGCCTTTGATATTTGACAAATTCTCAAAAATCAAAATTCTAAATCCAGTCTTTTTGACCTCAAACTAGCTTTTTAAATATTAGGGCCACTGAAAGTCTGCAAGAGACATAACAGGCTTACTTGGTATGTTAAACCCACACAGGAAGCATTCTCAAATATGATGGTGTTTAACTTTATTTGGATTACATTTGTATAAACATGTTATTAATATATGTTCCAATACTGTAAAATATTTGATAGGTTTGGTGTATGTTATCAGTAATAATTATGGTTATTATGTTAAATTGTTGTATGCCACAAAAATAACCAACTTTCTTTGTCAATTGTCTCTTTAACCATGGCTATTCTAAGACATTTGTCATCCATAGACAATTATTATTTTACTTTGATTCTTCTCAAAAAGTGGTTTTCAACTGGCTATTGTCCAAAGTTTGCTTCTTCAAGGAAAGTCATGGAAAGGACTGACAAGTTCTCTTGAATGCAGGTTTCTGATAACTTTGGAGATTATATACCATTGGACTAAAACAAAAGAAACTTCCAGGACTTTAATTAAAAGGCTGATATGTCCACGAGTATTGCTACCTCAACCTCAAACAGAACAGAAATTAATTTCATGGGACTGAATAAATTTTTTACGACTTTTTATTTGAAACATTACTGGTTCTTTTGTGTTTTGTTTTCCAGAAACCAAGAAAATCTTTTTCCTTCTTTTGAGCTTTATATAGTTTACAAGAAAGTATGTATTTGTAAGCAAAATTTGAAACATTTATTTTTCTCTTTACTTGATTTCTCCAGCATTTGAAAACTATTTGTAAGTATTCTTAATTTACGGCAATATATTTATTTGCATAAGTTCAATAAGAATCTGTTTTCTTCTATAATAGGACACAATGAAAGACACTGACTAATTTACCAAGGCTTTGACTGGAATGGCATATTTTCAGAGGTGCCCAGACTACATTAAGAAATTAGGATTGACTTTATGAGGCCAATAAAAAGCCCTTTGGAAAAACTGGCCCGGTACCTCATCAATAACATTTCCTGATCTGTGGTGAGTAAAGAACTTTTTAGTATCATTATCAAAATTATACTAATTTTATAACAAGATCATACTATTTTTATATATTCAGTATACCACCACCTTACCCAAGTACCAGTGTACCAGCATGTACTAGTTTTAAAATTGATTTTTGTGGTTTATTAAATTCTACAATCTGCATATACTGACAGTCTTAATTTCTTTTTTCTGATTTTCATACCTATAATGTTTTTATTTATCTAATTTTATTACCTCATAACCCCAGAACAATGTTAAATAATAGCGTGGATGGGGGTAATCTTGTTTGTTAATGACTTTAGTGGAGAAATATCTGGTATTTACTCATAAGAATGTTAGCCTTTAGATTTAGATACATATCATGTTAAAGAAAAGTCTGTGTATGTTTAATTTATTAACTGTTTTTTACTGAGAATTTTTATTGAATTTTATCAAATGACTTTACAACATGATTGAAGTGTTTTTTTCATCTATAATGTGATTAATATAATAGATTAATTAATATTGAAGCATTCTTGCATTCTTAGAATATATCTTGTTGTTTTAAGATACATTATTCTTGTAATATGCGGCTAGATTCTGTTTTCTGGTATTATGCTTAGAATTTTTTCATTGGTAGGCATAAGCAGTATTGGCATGCAGTTTCCTTTTGAGGTCTAACAGCATTACATTTTGGAATTAATATTTATTTTGTAAAATTACTTTGGAAGTTTTTCTTCTCTTACTATTCTTTGAAGCAGTCTAAATAACATTGCAACTTTGGCTCTTTGAAGGTTTGGTAAAATTTCTCTGTGAAACCACCCGAGCATTGTGATTTTGGTGGAGTATTCTCTGACAAATTCATCTTCTATGGGAATTAGTCTGTTTAAATCTGCTCATTCTTTAAGAGTCTCTTTTTGTAAATTCAAAATTTGCCAGAAAATCATATATTTATCCTTGTTTTCCATTTTTTGTGTAGAATTGTGTAAATTTGTTTCTTACGGTTCATTAAAATTTGAGGTATCATCAGTAACCCCATGTTTTTTAAAGTCAGAAAACTAAGTCTGATACAATATTCTGTTCCTATTTGCACAATTAGTAGGAGATAAAGCCCGGCTTCAAAACCAGGCCTTCTGACCCATTTCTGCATTGATTCCCCTAAACCTCATTGCATGTCCACCCAGTGTTCCAGCAGCCTGTCTTGGCAGGGCACTAAAATTTGAGGTTGTTGTCAGGGACTGATAGAGTAACCTTAAAATAATGCTACTTTTGCTACTACAGCATTACAAGTTCTGTCGAATTTCCTCACTGAAGATATATTCTGGCCATCCTTTACTGAAATTAAGCAGCCTGAATGTAGCTAAGGGGACACTAATCAAAATGACATCCTGTCATATATTGGACTAAAGGAATTGATTTCTTCTTTAAAATAAGAAAAATCAAATTAGACTCTATTGCTTTGTTGCAACCTTTGCAACAGAGTATCTGGAGTTAGAGAGTGCGACTCAATACAGCCAGCTACACATTTACAGAAGAGAAGGCATCTCACAGAAATAATACTAACTATGTTTTTCCTCATTCAGAGTGGAAGGGTGAATTGCACTCAATTTTTGGCTAAAAGTAATAAATATAAGCAATATACAATTTAGAAGAGACATTCTTGTAAACAAGAAGGTTTATGACATGTATTTTGACATATCAATTTATTTAAATTGTGAGGCTACCATAAAAATTGATTCCAGGGAGAAAAATATAATTGAATATCTCTTATAAGTGTGATAAAATGACCAACTCTGCCCCACTATTAGTGCCAGACTATTTCTAATTCTGTATCCTAGAGCACTGAGCACATGTTACACAGTATTGTGTCTTATGAACCTGAACTTTCCATCATTTGTCATTAACTTAATTCATGAAGCTGAATATGATGATCCCAAGGAGAATCTATGTTATCTGTTCCTCACTTACCTCTCCAACTCGACTGTAGACTGCTCCTGCTTGTTTCCTAAGCTTCAGCCCCTCTGACTGGCTTTTCAGTTCCATGAACATATTAAATTCTTGCCTGCCTCAGGACCTTTGTATTTGTCATTGTTTTTCTCACTGGGGCAAGCTTTTTAAAGATCTCTGCACAACTGGCTCTTTGTCATAATTCAGATATCAGCTAAAATGTCATCTTCTCATGATGTCTTCCTCAACCATATCCATTATTATCCTTAATGACCTACAGTGGGTATTAGACTGTTTGGGGAGCATTTAAATTCAAGGTAATAGAGTTTTGAATATGGAGTAGAGGATGTAAAAATACCTGATTTCATAATGTGTTTGGAATGAGAAAGGTTTACAATTGAAAAGAATCTATTTTAAGTGGCTTTAACAAAAATACTGGGTTCTTTTATAAAAATATATCTCATAAAACTTACTATTTTAAAGCATCAATTTAAAAGGCTTATAGAAGACAGAATGAAGATATGTTTAGAATTTTAAACTTTTTATATTTTATAATTTTTATTACAAATATTTCTAAATCGACATCACATTGCATCATTCATAAAGTCTTGCATTGGAAATGTACTTAGCTCATCTACAGAGAGTTTGACGAGGACTTTGAAATATATCTTATTCATCCAGATATGATCCAGCTGGGCAAAAGATTGCATAATATCTGTATATGGTCAATTAATAATTTTGTCAATTAATAATTCTAGTGCCACAAAAATCATCATGGGATAGCAAAAATTATGATAAGGTTATCATCCATATTATTATAGTTTTATAATAGAAATAAGAAATACATACATGAAAGAATTAGTGACTTAGCCTCAAGTACAGAAATAAATATTAATGACATTAGGGAAGACGTTGTCATGTGAAAACATTCTAATTGTGTAAAGAATAAAATCCTGGGGCTGAAGATGGAGCAACATGGGTTAGAATTCTCAGAGAAAATTTCAGAGGATTGTTGGGACTGAATTAGAGATAGAGATATTGAATGAAGAGGAGACAATCAATAAAATAAAACAGGAGGAAATTTGCCTCCGAGATTTTCTAGAGTTTATGTGTATTCATAAAGTTACATATTAACACATTTTAACTCTAGATTCAAAAGTTTATGTTATATATTCTTTAAATATCATATATAGCGTATATTATGTGTACACAAGTACACAAGAACTCAACTGTATGGTTGACTTTGTTTCTAGCCTAGTAGCAATTAATTGCTAAATTTGGAAGCACCACAAAATTCAACTCAACCACACTATCATATAATCTCTTATCGAAGTCAATGGAGTCTGATCTGAGTTCTGTTTTTGTATATGGCAAAATGCTTATAGCAGCTAATTTCCTAATTTCCTGTTAACCAGAGGTTATTATTTCAATGTCTCTATTTGGAACCACACTCACATCCTTGTGTTTGGCAAAAGTTTGCTAGCTGGACAAGTGGGACTTTATTATATAGCAAAAGTAAAGTGTTGATTAGTTTTAAAAATAAAATGCATAGCTATTATCATCTTATAAATATTCAGCTTTAATAGCACAGTTCAAGGATCATAATTTATGAGTGTTTTATAAGATCAAGGTTAAAGAGATGACTAATACTAATATAAATGAGAAATGTAGATTAAGGGTCCCAAAATGGATAAAGACCAAATCTTTTGATATTTTTAACATTTTAATTCTGACATTTTTGGTAATTTTTTCTATTGACAATTCAACCAAGAAATATATTTACCTTTTTATTCTATAATAGTTTGTTTTGTACTTTAAATTGCCTGCTTGTATGTAAGTGAATTTTTTTGTTCTAGAAGTCCATAAAATAGAAATTATAACTCCATCACCCTATCTCACTCCTTTAAGGATATGTTAATGTATGTTCTATAATTTTTAAATGAATCTAAACCCTTAGACTGAAAATAAGTGTATTTAAAAAGTAAACACTGTTTTAATAAAGCTTCAATTATAATAAAAAGCTTTTTCTTAACTGTATGAAAATAAGGTTCAGATCTAAACTTGTATTAATATGTACATTCCTTTATTATTACACTATGCAATTTAAAATTTATTTAACCCCATAAAAGAAATTCCCAAATGAACAGATATTTTGGAGAAACCTTTATCTGAAAATGAATATATCTTGATAATGTCTTTGATAACTTGTAAATACAACAAAATCTTTACTGAATCACAGAAAAATGTTTTTTCTGCTGTCCTTGTTCATAACTATAATATAGCAGTTCATATATGTAATAGAGCCAATTAATACATATCATTGGATCTAATATATTAATTATACCCATTAATATCTATCTAATTTAGCAGGCAAATTCAATTTAGTTGTATTTAAGCTTAAAGCTCCTCATGCCAAAACCTAACATACAGTTCTATTGCTATTACTATTCCTTTTTATTTATGTTGTTTGAACAAATGTATAATCTTGGTATCTATTTTATTAATTGTTTAAAATAACATCTACCTCAAATGCAGAGCATAATGCAAAGAATAATGCAAAGAAATCCAACTAATTGTATTATTTAATTAGTTCTATTCAACTCACGTTTATTGAGCATATGTTATATACCCTGTACTGGGCTAGTATCAGAGATACATAGATACATTGGTCTTACCCTCAAATTGTTCATGGTCTAGAGGAGAATGAAACATTAAGAAATAACTACTGTGCCCTATAGTAAGTGTCATGATAGATGTGTGCATGGGGACAGAAGCTGCCCATAGGGGGCCCATTTTATGCAGACTGGAGGGGGGTTGCGGGGAGTAGAGATGGTCTGAATTGGGGATGGCAAAGATTGGGACAATTAGTTCTGGTTTGTGTCGTGTGGGGACAGGAAGGGAACCAGCAATCCAGAATGAGGGAGCAACTTGTGGAAACACTGGTGGTAAGAAACAACTCGATTTGTCCTGAGGACTGTACTAGTTCCATGTTGCTGGAGCATCCGTTCCATGATTCTTAAATTTTTGTTTCTAAGTCTGGGAAACTGTATGATGATTAAGCTTTGGGATCAAACAAATCTGGAATTATATCATATTAGTTGTCTGACATAATAGTTCTGACTTGAGGCAAGTTATATATTTTTGCTAAGCCTCACTTGTATCATCCACAAATAGGGTTAATAATTTCTAATTCCTGGGGTGATTTTGAATATTAAAAGAGATAATGCATGGTAATGATGTATTAGGAGAGTGCCCAGAACACAGTAGGTTCTCAAATAATAGTATCTTTGACCTTATTTGTGTTGGTATTGTATATGGTTAATGCCTAAGCATGGATATTTTAGGGGTTCCTTAGAGCATCTTGATAACAAGGTCAAGAGCACGGATTCTTGTACCATGCAAAGCAGGAATTTTTCTTTTCTTTCATGACTATGGCTGACGTCCCTAAGCCTATCAGTTAAACATGATTTTTTTAATTGTAAAAGACTCCGTGTAAGTCTATTTAATGTTTACTAAAAAACAACAGTTAATGTTACCTTAGTAACGTTACCTTTGTATTTTACTGTTTTGAAGCACTTTCACATAAAACCTGTGAAAAATATGTGAAAAAAACCCCATTGAAATTAGGCTCATTGGATAGATGGTAAATTAATCAAGTAAGATCAGTAAATTAATCTACATGGACATATTTTGGCTCACTGTGAGTCTAACTCTATGTATGTACATTAATCACATCACCTTGAGAAACTTAATATTATTTGGATTTATGATTCTTGTTTGGCACTATTTATGCTGCCAACATAAGGTAATATACAGTTGTGCAAAACCATCCTATTATGTATAACGGATCACAGGTGTATAGCAACTAAATGACATGAAAGATATGTCTTTACAGATGTGTACACCAATGCTAACAGACAAACACAAACAACAGACATTTAAAGACTAGAAAACAAGAAAGTTCAGTTTGTATTTACTTTAAACTACTGGTTTATCTCTGATTTCCACTACAACAAATATTTATGAAGCTTCTGTTATGTACAAGGTCCTATGCTGAGTAGCAATAGGACATAAAAATATGATCGTCAGTCTTAAGCAATAGAGAGCTGTTAGAGATTTAGATAGGAAAACAAATAATTATAACAGGCTATATAAAATTTGTATAGCTTTATAAAAATGCTATAAAACAAGTGCCATAGCATAGAAGGTCTGGGAATTCTAATGAAGAAGAGACTTCATTCATTTTGGGCAATCACAGAAAGCTTTATAACAGAGTTGGTATTCTTGAAACACAGATAGTATTTCTGGAACTTGGAGGAGGAAATAGCTCCCAAAACATCAAGGCTGTAAACAAATGCATTGGAGGAGAACCTACCTAGATTGGCTAGAGCATAAAGTAAGAGAACCATCAAAAGGAAGTAGGGCATGAATGTTGAGAAAATATTATGGAGGGACTAAGGGTGAAGAAATTTTACTTGACTCCTTATACAATGGGGACTCAGTACACATTTCTGAGTAAGGGGCAGTGACTGGATCTGATCTATTTGAAAATCATGCAGCAGAACATTGACGCTAGATTCAAAGGAGAGAATAGAGAGATGGTATGAGGCTATTTCAGTAACTACAGCACGAACCAGGGCAGTGCACCTGGAAATAGAAAGGACAGGATCAGAGCTTGGGACTTTGGAGAAGTAGTAACATATGACTTCATAAATGCCTGAATTAAGTGCTGAGGATGGGAAGGAATGGAAGATCAGTGCAAGCCTTCAAGTCTTGGTGACTGCAATATCTCCTCATGAAAAAAAAATAGCAAATGGAAAGTGCTAAGAGGCTTCCCATCCCTCACTGCACTGACGAGTCATGTTAGTTCCATGCATCTGCCCGGCTAGACCAGGATCCCCTTTCTCTGTCACCACTTTGTACATCTCTCCTAAAGCTTTGAACATGTCTAACATGTGAGGACTTTCCTAAATTGATCAGACTTATTTAGTCAACATTATGAGTAGCTGTGATCCCTGAATATGCACTTGAAACAAGAAAATCAGTAGAAAGAGTGGATTTGGGGGAAGATTTGATGAATTTGGCTTTGGACATATTAAGCTTATTTTATTTAATGATATTTTAAGAATTAATATCTTTTCTGAAAATTAATACATAAATTTTATCTTAAATGTCAGGTGGCTCAGTGGTCTCAACTATTGCTATGAGTGTGTATGATCATCAGTTGAGTAGGACTGAGTAAACCAAGATGTGAGAGTAGAGTCTTGTAATGTCTGGCCAGGGCAGGAGGGCAGCAGTATGGCATCACTACTTCACAACCCCAAAGACTCTAAGTCTTCCTCATGAACAGTCTGGTAAATGAATGATTATTCACTAAGGCATCAGTCTACATTTAATAATCATTGCCAATTGCAAATGCATATTTGGATCTCAGCCTATTTTTACACAATACCAAACTAATTACCATACTGCATAATTTAACAAAAAAATACTTGGGGTTAATTTTATAATCAACATAAAACCAAAAAGAATTATTGAGAAGAAAAAATCTGAACAAGACCTTTTCTAACGTATGACATCAACAAATAAACTTAATTCTCTGAGTTAACTGTAAGATAGAAAGAAGTATAATTGCAGCTTCTACTGTGTACCAGGTGTTTTAACATATACTATCACACTTGGTCTTTGCAACTCTTCAAATTGTATATCAGTATTGTCTTTTTGTTTTGTTTCAGAGTGATTAGATAAATTGTGGGAAGTAACACATCTATCAATTTCCAAAGTTACAATTCCAACACAAACCCTGTCTGATTCCAAAATCCATGCTTCTTTCCAATACAGTACCTCCCAAGCTTGTACCTATGACAATCCAAGAGTATATTGCAAATCAAATAATTATAAAATTATAAAGCATAATGCAAATATGATAGGGAATATAATGATATTATCTTCTAAGTGGCTCAAAGACATTTGCTTTCTATACACCAGCCAATTTCCCACTAAATTGCTTGGCTTCTTTAATCTTATTATTTTCAATTATACTAAAACTTGGAGTTCCTAAAGAGTTAACGAAAAGTGGTTTAAAATAAGGAAGTCACTGAGCATTCGCTGTGAGCTCACAATATTGTATAATATCATGGATCATAGAAAAAACAGAAACCTAGGAAAAGTAGAGGTGCTTTGAAGAAGAGAAAACAGAGATGAAACCTACCCATAAGCAAGCAGAAAACATTATTTGCATTATTGAACATATATCTATTCTTATGCATCAATTGACACAAATATAATGTTGGGACAATTTCCCTGGGACAATAGTAATTATTTTTAAAATGCACTGAATTTTACACTCCATTAACAGTCCCACTAAACCTTAATTTGGCAGTCTAGCAGTAACTCAGCAAGCTACTGAGAGGCTGAAAGTGTTCCAAGGTCAAAGAATCAATATCTCCAGGTGCTCAGGTTTTTTCAGGAAATAACTCTAGGTCCAATTAACTTCAGGAAATACACTCAGGTGTATTTCTTCTAAATTTATAAGTAAAATGGCTTATAATTATGTTTGACTTCTATTAATTGGGTAAAGTGGCTGCAACAAGACCAGGAGATTATGGTATAATCCCCACTTGTGCTATTTAATATCACAAAATACCAACGAAGAAACAAATTCCAAACCCTGGCCAGCCATTGAGTTTAATGTACTTTGAACCCTTATCCACTCCCACTGCCCCAACATTCATCTAAAATAATGTCCTGGAATCACCAGCAAGATAATTGGTAATAGCCTATGCTTTTCAAGCCCTGCAGAATATTTGAGGGAAGACGTGGGCTCTTCAAATTTAGTACCTTTGCAAGATTTTGTATCCATGTGACTTAGAAATAATTTAATCTTTCAGTTTTTTTTACAGGTACTTGTTGAATTAGACACAGCACATACATACATACACACATCTCCCAAGGGCAAATGTTGACTCTCAAAGACAGTAAATTTATAAACAGGATTTAATCCCATAAAGACATAAAGAAACATTTTCCTAGCTGTCCCTTCATTTGCAAAGTGGTATTTTTCACAGTGGAGTTTGTGCTTGAGGAAAGGAAGCAACACTGTCTTCAGCCCTCTTCCCTAATTCTTTCAAACTTTGCCACCTAAGGCTTGCTAGGCATAAGAAGCATTTTCCTAATGCTAAGCTATATACTTTATGATGTTTGCTTTCTTAACTCCACAAAGACCCAGTTGAAACATTGAGTTTTATGCTCAGGGGCATGTAATTAAATTCTTAAGCAGGACCACTTTCTTCCTATCTCTATCTTAGAGTGGTAGTTGTTCCTTTCTTTGTCTGCTTTCCTTCTATAGTTGCCTTCAATTTTTTTCCTAACCTATGAAATCGTGACATATTTCCGAAAGCACTTAGAATCAACTCTACTCTGTTTTAACATGTGACTGCCCATGATAGGTAGACCTGTTGCTTCATGTATATTAGTCTTATCCTCCAAACGAAACAAAGCACTTTAAGGGCAGAAACTGAGATTCGAACTTTTAGTATCCCCTAGAACAATGTCGTCCAATAAAACTTTCTATGATGATAGAAATGTCCTATACTTCTATGGTTGAACACTGTAGCCTATAGCCACGTGTGACTATTAAGCACTTGATATGTTGCTAGAGCAACTGAGGAACTGAATTTTAATTTTATTTAAATAGCTCCATGTAGTTGTAGCTAAGATAGTGTAACACAGCCCTAGAGAGTGTAGCTCAAATGGAATACACAGCAAATTTTCTATAAACTTTGGCCAGTGAACACATAGAGCTTTATTAGGCTAAGTACTTTAACTTTCATGGACCTAGTTTTTATCCCCATTTGGAATTTTATCATGCAGTGTGTGGAGGGGAATCTTTATCAAGAAAAGGAAGAAAGAATGGAAGGAATTGAAGGAAGAAAGGAAGGAACAAAGGAAGGAAGGAAGGAAGGAAAAAGAGAGAAAGGGAGGAGGGAGGAAGGGAGGAAGGAAAATGAGATGCTTTAGAGGGAGTACCTTAACTGATGCTCTTAAGAATCACTTCAAATTAGGAGTTACGTTCTCTACTTAGAACCTGACTTAGTTGTATTATAATCATATTTCAAAGACTTCTTAGGGGAGCTCAAAATTTTAAGTGGATCTCACACTGATCATGGTGAAGCTATGTCATCAGTCACATGAAAACAAATAATTTTATTCCAGAATGTTCAATCAAATTTAATCATCCAGAACCAAAGAACATACATGAACATTTTCACAAAATGTGTACATGAATTGACTAAGAATTTTGTGTTCTTCTAAAGTATATTAATTGGTCTTTCTTGATCAAAATTTCAAAGAATCAACTCTTTCATTTTCTTCATAAAATATTGATGACATTTTAAGTAAATTGAAAAAGCTTTTAATAAATTTTGCCCTACCCCCTGAGACTCATGTAATGCTGTAGAAAGTACATTAGCTAGCTAAAGTGAGATATCTGTTCTAATTCTGTATGATGCAACTCTAAATGGAGCCAGACGTGATCTACAATTTTCAAACTGTGCTCTGAGAAAGGTTAAAAATACTTAATTTTTATAAATACAAAGGTTGATATGCCTAAAACTGAAATCCATAATCCTCTATATCAAATTTGTTTTCACTCAAACAAGCTCATCATTATTATTGTCTATCTTCATAAAAATTAAATATTAACAATTTAAACTTATAAATGAATATATATTAAAGAAATATGACCTGTAACTATTTTAGATGGGGGTTATTATTACATTTCATTTGGAAATTTGTTCCACTGCTAAAACTCTTTGACAACCAGTGGCCTGTAAGATATCTTGAGTTGGTCATGCTTCATGACAGGGTTTCCTCCTCTAAGTTCATGCCAGGTTCGGTCCCAAATTTATGCTTTCAGAAAGCTCTTTGTGGCCACAGAAATTATGCTTTCTGAATAGGGCTTTCTCTTCTCCTTTCCTTCTTCTCTTCTCTGCATTTTTAAGGTATTTTTGGTTATAAACAACAAAAGCCTATTAATTTAAGCAAAAAAGGAAATTTTTGAAATGATGCTAGAGTATGTAATTAAATGACGTGAGTTTCAGGAAGGGTAGTAATGCTGACCGGCCTTAGGAATAACTGGATCAAGGTACTGAATACCACCAGGGAGTCCCTGGTAAGTATAACCACTCAATATATATTCATCACACAACTAAATGAGCCCTTCCTTTCTCCTTCTTATTGTTGGTTTCATCTGCTGCTTTCACTATTGTGCCATTTCATCACTACTGAAAATGCAGTTATTGATGTCTGTTGGAGTCTATTAATCAGTTACTTTTCACTCTAATATCCACGGTCTTGACTGATTCTCCTCACACATCTATGGAAAGAAGATATTGCTGATGTGATTGCCCATTTGATATACTGGATATATAAAATGCATAATTATTAAGTGGTAGATCCAAAATTAGAACCTGAGTCTTCTGGCTCCTAGTCAAGTTTCTTTTTCACGGAACATCTCTGTACTTGGTGTAGTTTATTTATGTTTTGATAACACAAGATTTTACATATTTATGGGGTACATGTATTTGTTACATGTATAGAATGTGCAACAATCAAGTCATGGCATTCAGGGTATCCATCACCTTGATTATTCATCATTTCTGTGTGTTGGTATCATTTCAAGTTCTGTCTTATAGCAATTTTGAAATACACAAAATATTGTTGCTAAATATAGTCACTCTAGTGTGCCATGAAACATTAGAACTACTTTCTTCTATCTAACTGTAGGTTATACACGTTAACCATCATCTCTTCATCTCCCTCCCTCCCCCCCGCCACCTACACAAGTTTTCCATTCTCTGGTACATATCATTCCATTCTCTATGTCCATAAGATTGAGTTTTTTAGCTCACACGTGAGTAAGAACATGTGGTATTTGTCTTTCTATTCCTGGCTTATTTCATTTAACATAATGACCTCCAGTTCCATCCATGTTGTTGCCAAAGACATTATTTCATTCTTTTTTATGGCCAAACAATATTCCATTGTGTATATATGCATTTTCTTTATCCATTTATACATTGATGGACACGTTGATTTTATATATCTAATATCCGTATCTTTGCTAGTATGAATGGTGCTGTGATAAACATGTAAGTGCAGGTATCCCTTTAATGTATGTATTTCTTTTCCTTTGGGTAAATACTCAGTAGTGGGATTGCTGGGTCTGGATCATATGGTAGTTTTATTTTTAGTTTTTTAAGAAATCTACATACTGTTTCCATAGTGTTTGTACTAATTTACATTCCTATTGACGGTGTGTAAGAGTTCCATTTTCTTTACCTCTTCACCAGGATCTATTATTTTTTATATTTTTAATAATAGCCATTCTAAACTGGGGCAAGATGATATCTCATTGCAGTTTTGATTTGCATTTTTCCAATGCTTAGTGAACATTTTTCCATATACATATCGGCCATTTGTATGTCTTCTTTTGAGAAATGTCTATTTATGTCCTTTGCCCATTTTTAAATAGGATTGTTTGCTTTTTATTGCTGTTGAGTTGTTTGAGTTTCTTGTGCATTCTGGATATAAGCAGTTTGCAAATATTTTCTCCCATTCAAGAGGTTGTCTTTTTATTCTGCTATTTGTTTCTCTTTCTATGCAGAAGCTTTTTAGTTTAATATAGTCCCATTTGTCTGTTTCCGGTTTTGTTGCCTGTGCTTTTGTGGTCTTAGCCATAAAATCTTTGCTTAGACTAATGTCCTAAAGTGTTTCCCCTGTTTTCTTCTATTAGTTTCAAGTTTCAGGTCTTACATACAGATCTTTAATCCATCTTGAGGTGATTTTTGTATATGTTAAGAGGTAGGGGTTCTGTTTTATTATTTTGTTTATGATTATTCAGTTTTCCCAGCACAATTTATTGAAGAGAGTGTCCTTTCCCCAAGGTATGTTCCTGACAGCTTTATCAAAGATCAGTTGGCTATAAATATATGGATTTATTTCTAGGTTCTTTACTGTTTACTGGTCTATGTGTCTATTTTTATACCAATACCATGCTGTTTTGGTTACTATAGCCTTGTAATATATTTTGAAGTCAGGTAGTATAGTGCCTCCAGCTTTTTTCTTTTTGCTCAGGATGACTTTGGTTATTCTTAATATTTTTTGGTTTCATATGTGTTTTAGGATTATTTTTTCTGTTTCTGTAAAAAATGGCATTGATATTTTGATAGGGATTGCATTGACTTTGTAGATTGCTTTGGACAATGTGGTCATTTTTAACAATATTAATTCTTTCGATTCATGATCATGGGATGGTCTTTCAATTTTTTGTGTCCTCTTCAATGTCTTTCATCACCATTTTGTAGTTTTCTTTATAGAGATCTTTCTTGTCCTTGGTTAAATTTATTCCTAAGTATTTTATTATTTTTTGTAGCTATTGTAAATGGAATTGCCTTCTTGATTTCTTTTTTTTTTTCTTGCCTTTTTTTTTTTGCTGTATCATTATTGGTGTATGGAAATGCAACTAATTTTCATACATTGATTTGTGTCCTGCAACTTTATTGAACTTTTTTTATCAGTTCTAAGAGTATTTTGGTGGAGTCATTGGTTTTTCTAAATATAAAATCATGTCATCTACAAAAAGGGACAATTTGACTTCCTCTTTTTTAATTTAAAAGGCTTTTTATTTCTTTCTCTTGTCTGATTACTCTGCTTAGGACTTCTGGCACTTGGTGTAATTTAGATTGAAGATCTTCCTCTCCCCTATCTCCTACCCTCTAATGATACAGAAAACTGTGGCCTGTTTAGGAAATACAGAGTATCTCAGTGTAAGACTGTTTTTTTCCTACTCTAGGGTTTTGAATACTAGTTGACTGAAATAGCACTAGTAGTTATTCAAGGTTGGAGGGGCAATTTTAACATGAGAGGAGAAGAGTTTTCACAGATGGTATAGGTTTGTGTTCCCATGTCTCACAACCTTCCACATCAAAATTATGATGCACTCAGCTTGGTGAATCCTATGATTATCTGATGTACGAGTTTAATTCCATCCCTCCAGGTATATAGCTTGTCATACATATGATTTGTGAAAAGAAGCTTCCCTTAAACAGTGTTCCCTGCAAGTTTGGAGGAGAGGAGATTTGATGATGGACTAGGACAAGTACAGGTTTAGTTGATACACAGAAAATTGCATTCTTTAGATGTTGTAGCTACAGGTGAGATTATGGAAAGTAGTTATACTTGAGTGAAATGAAAGACTGAAGAGCAAAAGATTGGTAAAACCAGAGCTCACCCAGACCTCAAGTATACCTGGAAAGTTATGATCTCTGAATCCGTACCATGTGTGAGAAACAGAAACTTTGACAAGCACGATCCTCACCATCAGGGCAGCTTTCCATCTCAAGTAAGTAAATGTTTTTTCTCAACCCAAGTCTTGTTTTCTCTCATGTTTTGGAATTTCATATATCACAGAATAAGCTTCCTAGGAGGCATTAGCTTGACTATCTTTGGTCATATAATGCTAACTACTGCAGAAGGATGCTAGAGGTCCATCTTGGGCCAGGAACTCACTCTTGAGCCCATCATCTGTGTCCAAAGATGATATGATGTATTTGGCTTAATTTGGATGAGCTACTAATATTTTGTCAATTCATAGAGACAAGGAGGACAGAATTAAATAACAACAGGCTGACTATATGCCTCTTTCCTCCAGCTTGATCTCTTTCAGGATAAAGACCGTGTTCTATTCCCTACACATAGTAGGTACCAAATGAAATGTTATGACTTGATTGTTGAGTTGTACATTTACATTTTGGTTAGTATTCTAACAAGCATAAGAGTTTATTATACAGTTTCACATTCATTTCAAAGACAACAGACTGCATAATGATGTCAATTTGTATCCAAGTTAAGGCTGAGTCCCCATCACACTCTCCAAGGAATATATACCAAGGCCTTACTTAACTCATTATGATCCCTGATCCTATAATTTTAATTGCATTTCCCTAGCAGCCCAGCTTGACATCCAATTTGATTTATATGTAGAAGCTTCCCTAAGGCAAACGACTCTAATGAATTTTAAAGTCTATCTTCTTCCACATGATGGAACTATTTTTTCATCTAACAAAAAGGACTTTTAATTTTTTTCTGAAAATACCTTACTCTGCTTGTATTTTCTTTGCCAATTCATATATTTTATGTATTATTTCTGAGAAATATTCTGTTGATTATCTTCAATGTCTGTTTCTGAATATGTAATTTGTCATCTTAAAACTTTTATTTTTGTTGCTTTTCCCCACATGATTTTACCCTTTTCTTTAAAAACCAAGACGTTTACAGGTATGAGGGTAGTCACTAGGTGAGAAGACAATTCAATGAAAATCACAATGCCAAATGAAATTCAGTTTTTCCTAAAACCCTAAAGACTTATCAAGGTCAAGGGTGAAGAGAAGTCAAAAGGGGTCTATTTTAAGGAGTATATCATTCGTGTCCTACTTGAGATGATTCAACAAGTAGAATTTTTTTTCCTGGCCCATGTAAATGTCATTTGAAATAAAATCCTACTGTTCCTGTTTGGTGTTATTTGCCAGGGTCAGAGATGAAAATCAAGCATTCTGTTAATGTATATAATTCACCCAGTTTTACTCCTGTCTGTGTAAAGAGACCTGTGAACTCCAAACAAGGATTGTACATGAATTTAAAAATAAACTTACAATCGAGGTTTAAAAAAGATCACCCTTCAAGATGAAATCAATACTAGGGCAACATAAAATGTTCAGATTAGCTCTCTGTAATCATGATTACCTCTTTTTTTAAAAAGCTAACCATGTGCCATGCACTGTTCCAAGCACCTCACTGTATTATAATGTAGGTATCTTTCTCACTTCATCTAATGATAGATATATCAATTAATCTTTCTGTGTCTCTGTTTCCTTATCTATAAAATGATACATGAAGATAGAATAGTAACTACCTCACAGGATTGCTCTGAAGATTAAATTACTTATAAAACATGGTGTTCTTAGACTGATCCATAACAAGTGCTGAAAAAATTTGTTATTCTTATTGGATTTCAGGAAAAAATTGTTATTAGACTTCCACCACTGTCCAGAAAAAAAGAGAAGTCTGATGATTGCTACTGACTATACAAAAATTCGTATAGGGTGATGAGTAGCAAATAATATCTTATAACTTGGTAATTTTTCCGAACAGCATTGAACTCTAATTTGATGCCCACCAAGCAACGCTTTAGAGTTGTAAATTTCACAAAATTCCACAAGTACTCATTTGTGGAAATTAAATTCCATGCTTCTGAACAGCCAATGGTTCAATAAAAAAATTAAAAGGGAAATTAAAAATATCTTGAGACAAATGAAAATAGATAATATACCAACATTTATGGGCTATCCAACTCTAAGGACATCATTTTCGTCGTAGTTTATGTGAATGGAGTCCCTGTGAGTTTTGCTGTTCACCACCTGCACACCCCTATGTGGCAGCTTCTCATGTGCTCATTTGGAATGTGCCCAAAGGCAGAATGAAAATTACTGGAACTTTCAGGTTCATGAGTTTGATTAATTTGATTTGGTCCTGCAAATTCTTGCCATCTCTAAATGAATGGTTTGGATCAAGTCACTAATTTAAAAATATGAGCAAAGAATTATCGTTCCTCAGTGACCCCACTTAAGAAGAATAATACTCTGAACATCAAGCTTGGTTCTCTCTCTTCATCATTTGAAAAAGATTAATATGACTATTATTTTTTGGAAAAATTTACCAGCAAACTTCTATGGAGCATCACACATGTATTATCCATGCATTGGCCTAAGTCAGCTTTGGGGTGATAGAAATGAAAGAAACAAATGTGCAAATTACTATCTTAACAGTGTTATCAGCCTAGGTTAAAAACATCTAACCAACTGTGTCAAAGTGGGTCAAGTAACTGTTCCCCCTCCTGTGTCTCTTAATGGGAGTTCTATGGAATTTATGGTGAGATGAGTCTCCACTGAACAGGAATGTCCCACATACCTGGATAGGATCCCTAGCCCTCAGGCCCGACATTCAGGTAGCAGGCCCCAGTCACTGAGACAGCCAGCATATCCTTAATGATTTCCCAGACATTCCAGTTGGGAGGGTAATGGTGCTATTTTTCCCTAAGCCCCTATCCTCCACCCTGCTGAGAACTAATGGACTGAAAACTCATTCATAGTATGCAGTAATTTAATTCTTGAATGTTCAGAGAAAATGGAAAAACCGTGTTTCTTTCTTTGTATCTTCCCCTTGGGTGATTTGATAATATGGCTGGATCATATGAGGTAGTTTATTTTCTTTTTCTATTAAGTGCAATGCTTTGCTTGTCACTATTATGAACTTCCATGAGTTCCAGAAGACTTGTTTTTCTACATTCAGAAACTTCTATTTTTCTCTGCTTAAATTTTTACATAAAAGCATTAAATTTAATGTCAAATATGATGTGCTAGAAAATATGAGGTATGATGTTGATTGGTGTTTAAGATCATTTAATTCTATGACCAAGAAACAATGCTTATTGAGGTCATACTATTATTTATCAATCATTTACTTATTCTCTAAACAAAGATTATTTTTTAATGTATTATCTTAGGACTTTATACTAATGTTCTTCATTACCTTTTGACTTTTCATTTCTCTTCCTATATTTTTTCTTTTTTATTACCTTTTCCTACTTTCATTTCTGCTTTTTAAAATTTTTTATTAAACTTTTAAACGATGTATGTGCCATACATATAGAAAACATTGAGAAAAGAGAAATAATCGTTTAATGTGGAATAGTGAATATTTAGGTCCTTTTTCACTTACTCAGAATATTGAGTTGGTAACCCTGAGGTAAAGCATTTCACTCTTATTTTGTTTCAATTGAGAAGCAATTAATCTTATGTCGTATCTGCCAAATGGGGATAATAATATCTATACCATGATTTGTTCTTTGGAATAAGGGACTTAATCTCAGTATTGTGATTTGACCATTGAATAGACAAATTTTGTACACGGTAAGCTTATTTTTATAAAAATGAGTTTAATAGAATTGCATTTATCCTCTCACCATGGATTTTT
The DNA here is from genome assembly GCA_963574695.1 of Propithecus perrieri. NCBI lineage: Eukaryota > Metazoa > Chordata > Mammalia > Primates > Indriidae > Propithecus > Propithecus perrieri. The sequence goes on from CAUYRB010068358.1 coordinate 23,694, forward strand.
GAATCAGATGAATGGTCGCTATCAGCCACAATTTTATGTACAAACTAAGGTCAAAATATACACATCTACAAACCCTCCCACTGCCTCATGTCTTGCTTTGTCAGCTTTCTAGTTACTTGGCTATTGCTGAATGAGCAAATGCCTAAAGACCATTAATTTTCTTCTGCTATTACTTTCTAATACTTTTCAGGAAAGCTTATAATTTTCTTGTCTAAATGTTTCAAGTATTAGGAACTGCTGCTTAAGTTGGAATGATAATATAAATAGCTGGGAAAATTATCCCAGTAACCAGAGATCATTTGTACTTACTAGCATTCATCACGAGCAATTTTGTTCCAACAGCTAACAAATGTCAGTGACCAAAAACTGAAGCATATTGTGTCCCTTTAATTCTTTGCTTTTAAATCCTAATATGATAAAGAAACCGCTTTAGCTTTAATTTTAGCTTTCTATTGGCCTTAAGAGATACATTAACTTTGCAGCTAATTGCATGTATTTTTAAATAACTCATGTAAGCTATTCAAACTATAGTTAGCATATGGACTATCACGTCTTAACAAGATAACACTTTTTGTTATTTTCCACTTTGAGATGTGTTGTAGTAATTTTCAAAGTGCCTTATTTCTCCCTGAAGGATATTGTTATATGTATATATGCCTAATTTCCCACCATGCTTCTCAATTTTATCCTCAGATTGGTCTCTTCTTTTATAATCTGTTCTGTGGTTTAGGATTTGGGAAAATGGCTTTCATTGAATCCAGAGTAGGGATGTATTAAAGAATATTCACCTTTTTGTTAATGTCTATATTTCAGGAAAAATGTAGGGAAATCAAAGATCGGGATGAATAAAACTGTTTTTCCTAAATATCTACATGATATCCTCTTAGAACTGGGTGGCTTGGATGGAAAATTCAGGGTTACCAAAAGTATTTTCAAGCATACATGTGTACGTGTTGTCATTCTCTTAAATCCATCTGCCACTTAGGAGTCATTTAATAGACATTTTCTGAGGGAGAAGATATAATTCAATGACTAAAAAATAGATTCTGGGTTTGTTCAGTGTTTCTGTCACTCACTGGCTGTGGAATATGTTGCGACTTATTTAACCTCATTAAACTGGTTTCCTCATGTGTATAATATATAGAAGGAATGCACCTACCTCACAGAGTTGTTGAAAGGATTAAATGACCTAATGCTCAGTAATCTCTTACCATAGCCTCTGACACATTAGTGCTCAAAACTGTGAGAAAATTGATAACAATAAAAATAATGCTTATAAGAGGTTACTCAGAGGTAGGTAGAGGGTGGAAGTTCATGCTTTTTCTTTAGGCCTCTGACATTGACATGACTCAACTCTAAATCTAATGCGTGAGTCTCTTCACCCTAAGTTTCTAGTTTTTCAGGAAGGGAATATTATCATCCCAATAAGGGTCAGGTATCTACCCAGAAACAGTCAGCTATGGTCAAAGGACAGAGTCATGGGTTAGTATCATTAGGGCTGAAGTTCTGCTCCTAGGTTGCAGAACCATTCTCAGGAGGGATTGAGTACACGGTAGCCACTCCAGATATTGGCTCTTCTCTTTTTGTGTTGTGGCGTTATTGATTTCAGGTGGCAGTCACATATTTTATGTTTTGGGCTAATTCTTGTTTAATTTTCTATCTTTAGTAATAACCTAAAAGAGGTCATATATTAGCTTTTGCATTTGGTGCTAGTTTGTGGGATGATATAAGAGAGGATTGCTGAATGAAAGAACTGGGAAAATAAGCTTAGAATAAATTTCACATTAGTGAATTAAAGAATTGAGACAAACCAACCTATTACAAAACACAAAGGGTAATAATAACATCATTAGGGAGAAAAAATAAGGTAGATTGGGCTCTATTATAAAATGGGGCCAAAAAACTTTTATTTTCTCTTTGGTTTCAGATATTGTATGCTTATCTTAAATATGGTTATTTTTAGTATTCTAGGGAATTACTCTAAATAAAGTAATGAAGATAACTTGTGAAAACAACTCAGTAAGATCTATGAAGCATCCTAGTGACCCAACCTATCTCCTTGATTAGCATTCAAATAAATCAACTTTGTCTCAAGGTTTTACAAGGTGTCTATCTTTCAGACATTCCATATATCAAGACATAGTGATGTATTTGAATTTGAAAATGCTATTTCCAGTTATATAAATAAAAAGAATGAAACATGAACCAAAAACTATACTTTAATTCCATTAATGTGGCATTTCTTTTAGTCAACCAAGAAAATCTTAAAAGTAGTGAAAATTTCAATGAAGACTGAAAATTATATTTATGAGGGTTAAACCTGAATTCAGGTAATTAAGGTCAAAATGGGGCTGGGTAATTACACCTGTAATCCCAGTGCTTTGGGAGGCTGAGGCGGGAGGATTGCTTGAGGCCAGGAGGTAGAGAACAGCCTGGGCAACATAGTGAGACCCTATCTCAATAAAAAAAAAAAAATTAGCCAGGCCAATGGCATATGCCTGTAGTCCCAGCTACGGGGGAGGTTGATGCAGGAGGATCCCTTGAGACCAGGAGTTTGAGATTATAATGAGCTATGATAGTACCACTGAACTCCAGCCTAGGTGAAAAAGCAAGATACTGTATCAGAAAAGAAAAAAAGATCAAAATAGTGTATACAGCTATATCTGGTTATAGCTAGGTAATTGTAGGCAATTGGTCATGATAGTTCATTAACAATGATAAACACAATAAAAATGACTAATAAGCAGAAGAGAAAAATATAGACATAAACATACTAAATAAGTATAAAAACTTATTTTTCTGATTTGCAAGAAGTAAAGTCAAATAACATTGAAAAATGAGGTCAAATTTTTTTGGTAATGGATTTGTAGACTTTTTATAAACTGCAGACTATAAATAATAATAAATACTGACAGCATTTGATCTCTGCTTAGCACTGTGTTAATCTTGCTTAATTCTCTTATATAATCATAGACTCCTGTAGGGGCCAAAGGAAAAACTTCCCCTTCACCCTCTGAAGGTTTGCTGAAAATACAACTCACAAAAGGTAGATTAATTGGAGAAATGGCATACAAATTTATTAATGTTCATAGTATGGGGGAATCATAGGAGAATGATTACCAAATATCCTAGTGAGTACAAATGGTTGGTTGTATACCCTACTTCTTTGTCCAAGGGAGATGGGGAAGTATGGATGATTTTAAGGGGATATTAAATTATTCTTAGGGGAATTCAATGGACTTGAAGAATGTACAATGCCTGGGGCAAAGTCTGGTGAATTTGCAGAGCAAAGAATGGTTTGTAGCAAAAGTTTGTCCAAGTTTGTTGACAAACTTTAGTCTTCCTTCTTGTGTAAGTGTTCAGTTAATAAAAACTCAGGGAAGGGACCCAAGGTAATTGTTTTCTTCTTTGCTAGGTCTAGACTTTAACTAGATAAGGGAACTTGAGAGAACAAAACTTTATTCTGTGCCTTGGGAGAGGTAGAGCAGTGAGCGGGACAGGAGGAGGAGGGGAAGGAAAAATAATTGTTTTCCTTGGTGGGTCTGTCCATTCTTTATGTAGACAGGGAAAAATTTAATATTTTTAATGTTTAATGTATAATATTTCAAGCAATATTAAACAGATTGAGATGAATGGATAGATTTCGATATAGATAAATATAGCATGATGCATTTGAACTGAAAGAGTTCTTAGGGGTCTTTGAGCCTCAGGTTTTCTAATTTTTGTTTTAAGCTGCAGATGTAATTAATGAGATAAAATTTTGTGCTACATATAACAAGTGCTTAAGATTCCTTCATTACTCTGCTTCCACCTTCTTTTACGCCTTCCTTATGAAAAAAGAGTTATTAATGCAATTGGACAGATTAATGCATGTTTGCTAATGAGCAAAGTCATTAATGAACCAAGTATGTGGCATGCTCTCACTTCTGTCTCTTCTCTCACTTATGTATTGGGAGGCTGAGGAAGAAACTTCCCCTTTCCCCAAAAAGTTTTCTGAACGATCAACTCACAATTAAGGCAGATTAATAAGAGGAAGAGGTTTATTTACTGCATGCATGGGGAGAATCATAGAGTGATTGGCCAGTATCTCAGTGGGACCCAGATATTTTTATATCCTCTTTTTAGAGGGGATGGGGAGATGAGGAATATAGATAATTCTGTTTAGGGAGAATAAATGGTTGGCTGGGGAGGATGAATGAATAGATACTTGGGAGAATGAATGGATTGGGGGAAACAGATTGACTTGTAAATTAACCTGAGAGACAGGTATTATGTTTAAAATGATTTGGGCCAGGTCTGGTTGTATTCTTGATTTTCTTTCCTGTAATATAACAGGGAAAGAAAGAAAGTCCAATGTTCTTTTGATGGCTCTGTCTGGTTATGCAGGTAGAGGGAAAGCCCCTTCCAAGGGCCCATTGATTTCTAAGGGCCCTTAATTCAAAATACTCTTTATGCCAAGGAGTCATATTTTGGGGTGAAATTTCCTGAGCTCCTTCAGCATCTTCTGCAAGAATAAGTCATTTGGCCAGCTCTTGAACATTCACTTCTCATCAGTTTCTCCCTTCCTTCCTGGAGTGTGGAAAGTTTGGATTTGGGCTTAAGGGAAAGAATGAAGCCTTATGCTCCAACCTACTTTATCCATGTTCCACGTTATAATTTAGGGGAAAAGCCCTGCTAAAAATGAAACTGTTTTGCTTTATTTAATGACCATTTCTTGCGGGAGCAGGTGGAAAGAGGTTCCTCTGATTTGGATCAGGATCCATAATTTCCTATAGCCCTAGTCAATTGACCAAAACGGCTTTAACATTTCCTTTGGCTTTTCTAAACTTCCCACAAGCTTCTTTCTAACTCTAGGCCCTAACCTCCATTTTCTTAGAGTGTTCACTTTAGAAACCTTGTAAATTTTAAATTCTTCCTCTGCCCTTTTGGGATGTAAACCTTTTAAAAAGCCTCTTGCCAGTTTGACAATCCAGGAATGTCTTTATTCAAGAAGTGGGAACCAACTCTTTGAAATGTAAACGTGAAAGGACATAACACCCTTACCTCCCAGTCTCCATGGGTGGTGGTGGTAGAAGCCAACTTCGATGGTTTCCAATTAGCAAACACAGATGGCCTAATCACAGAGAAGAACATTTGCAAATTTAGGAAATAACTCCATGTGCTCATGGACCCTATGGATCAACCACCCTGCTAAGGGGTTGGAAGAGGGGAGTGGTTGTCCTCTTGTACTTTTCCACTAACTCGCCCCCTCTTCCTCTGTTTTAGTCGGGTTGAGTACAGTCTCTCTCCGCTGTTGCAATAGTCTGAATAAAGTCATCCTTTCCTGTTTAACTTTATCCATTGCAATTTCTGCTTGGAAATCATCTAATAGCACTCTAAATCTTATATTGTCTTATGCTGCTCTGGCTGTGAGAATAGGGTGGTCTAAGTTTAATCTCCAAATTGTCCCTTGAAGCAATCTTGAGAAAATTTTCTGAACCTTAGGTCTTCAAAGAACCTAATTTGAAAACTACCAAGTTCTAACTTCCTCAAATTGTAACAGGGAATGGCCTGAAAAACAAAATGGCAAAATTATTTTATGTTTCTTTAAAACTTCCCCCACTCTTTTTGAGAAATGAAATCTGCATCCCTACCTCTGGCCAGTGGTTGGGAGGAGCAGGGAGAAGGCCTTTTGTTCTTGCATCCCAGGCTGATGCCAGCTCCCGAAGGTAGGCCCGGGTGGGGCTTTGTCTTTGGCAGAGATGGGATGATTAGAATAATTAACTACAATAGCCTAGAACAAAGGGGCCCTGCCTTTAAAAGCTTTGTATTTCTGCTAATGTTCAGGAAATTTGGATTTTGAGATAAGAAGGTCTATCATTTTTCCTCCTTTCCCAGCAAACTTATAAATTTCTCTTTCCTTCTCCTCAAATCACTTGTTCTCATTCTTTTGATGTGGCCTTGAGGAAAAATGTGAAGTTTTTGGTAACAAAATGAGAAAAGAGAGATTTATCAGAGTTTTTATAATTCCACCTCCACCCCTCCACTCCAGTCTAACATTGGTTCTCCTACATAGGCTATCATTCCCAATATACCTTCCAAGCTCTTTGGATCTGGGGCTACTTCTTATCGATGTTACATTCCTCCAGCCTCTTCCTTAGTTGGTCTTCATTGTGGCATAATATGGAAGTCTCTACAGAAAGTACGTTCTCATTCAAAATGTCAAAGTTGTCAAAGGTGGTAGAAGAGTGTAGAGAAGCTATCAGGGGAGACTAAAGTCATACTTAAACTCTCCGAATGGGTCTGTTGAGCAGGTTGAGCCAGGGGACTATGTGTGTCTCTTAATATGAATTGATTTGTTGGGAAGGAGGAAGAAGAACAAGGATCATTGCTTCTGGAAAAGCAGAGAACGGTGTGATATCCATTCCCCGGAATGGTCCAGACTGTGTGGCTGAGCCCTAGTGGGAAGCTATGGGCGGAATCTCAAGGATAAATGGAGTCTCTTGGGATACAAATCTCACCCATTCACAACAAAATAGTCTTCATGAAAAAATATGGCAAATTGGCCATGCAAGCTCATGAAACTGAAGTTCTTATGCTTAATGTCATAATAACATCAAAAAGTGGGAATAAACTCAATTATAGTGGTAAGAAACAATGATTCCACTAAGCAGCTGGAAAAACTTTATCATGAAATTTGACCTTTAATAAAGTCACATTAATAAAATTTCTGTGTATGTAGAGGAATAGCTTGAGGGAAGGAGAAACAGATGAAAATGAACAGGAATTCAAACGTATTTGTTGTATATGTGTCTTACTTCCTCCTGGGCTAGCATTTCTCAAAATGAGGTTTTTGGAAAACGACTGTTTTCAGTCCAGAATGTTGGGACCTAAGGCATACTGTATGCATTTTCCTCAGGGATACACACAGCGTGATCTAAAAGAACTTGTGTGGACAGACTCTAAAGTCCCCCTCCCATGAGTGTTCATGGCCTTGTGTCTCCTTCCATGAGTATGGGTGGGACCTGTGACTCACTTCTAATCACTAAAATACGGGAAAGGTAATAGCATGTCACTTCCATGATTATTTAACATTGTATAAGACACAGCCTTGCTAACAGAGTCTCTAAAACTCTCCCTGCTGACTTGAGGAATTAAGCCTCCATATTGGAAATGCCAAGTGGCAAGGACCTGCAGCAAGCATCTAGGAACTGCTGGCAGCCTCTAGAAACTGAGGGCAGCCTTAAGTTGAGAGCTAGTAAGAAATGGGGCCTTTGGTCCTACAACTGCAGGGAAATAAAATCTGCCAACACCCCAAGTTAGCTTGGAAGTGGATCCTTCCCCATTCAACCCTCAGGATGAGAATGCAGCCTTGCGAACACCTTAATGGCAGCTTTGTGAGACCCTGAGTAGAAGGCCTAGCTTTGATGTATATACATTCCTGGCCCACAGAAGTTGTGAGATAAAATGTAGCATTGTTTTAAGCCACTAAATGTGTATTAATTTGTTATGCGGCAATAAAAAATGAATGCAGGAACAGAGCAATTCTGATCATAGAACTCCGTTAACTAAACATTCCCAAAACTTATTTGGGGGGAGTAAAATACATTTGGCTAAGAGTTTACAATTGTATATTTAGTACGGTGCTTATTTAATATATCTAGTACGGTGCTTAGAACACAAGGCGCACATGTGCTTGAGTGAATGAATGAGTGACTACATGAATGCTTGAATAAACGTGCTCTGACAACACTTTGGGTCCTCCATAAGGATGCTCACTAACATAAGACACGTTTCCTGGGAAATTTCTATTTCCTCATAGTTCCAATTATACACTATATTTGGTGGTTCCCAAATTTACACCTCTAGTGATCTTTCTCATGAGCTATATATATGTATTTTTTCTTCATCTACCAGTATTAGAAATCTCCACTTGACTATTTCACGGGCATCTCAAACCTAACAGTTCCGCAAAAGAAATCTTTCTGTCATCTCCATACCACTGTCTACCTGATCACACAATGCAAATCCCAGGAATTATCTTAGACCGTTCTTCCATATTCCTCTCATATTCATTTGTTTACCAAGTCATATTGGTTGCAATCTCTTGCAGCCTGGTTGTCTGCCTATGTCTTTTCTGAACCTGAACAACTTAATCGAAAAAATGCATAGCCTTGTGGTCTGGACTCACTTTAAATTCATACTTTGTCTCATGCATATGGGTGTCACCCTAAGATGAGTACAGTGTTCATACACAGAATTAGGGGAGCCCTTCCTTTTGCTTTCTCCTCTCTGGGATTCCCCATGCTGATCAGGAGTTTGGCCATGTTTGCACAGCCTCCCTTCCCTCATACATTCCTCTGGTAGGGAGATTTTATCAGTTTTAGCATCCGAGGCTGTGGTCTCCTTTCAAGGCAAAGTTGCAAACAGTTGAGGAAATCACTTCTGTACCTGCCATGTCTTTGAGTTTAGATTCCTCTCCCTATTTGCCTGCTTTGATTTATTCATCAGAATTATTAGATAGTGTTTTGTTGTTTTTTTTTTTGTTATTTTGTCCAGAGTTTATATTTGTTATCAGTGTCAGGGTTCATCTGTGATGGCTTACATCAGTATGCCAGAAGTGGAATTTTGATAGAGTTTTTAAAAATACATGTTGTTTGGATTTTTGTTTTTCTATTTTGTTATTTATTTCTGGTTATATAGCATTGTATTTGAAGTGTGTGGTCTACACATAGTTTCTAGTTTATTGAGGTAGATTTATGGACTTAGAAGCATGAATTCATAAAATGATGACTGAAAAGAAAGCTCATTCTATATAATATACATATTAATAATACATATATAAAGAAGTATTATCAGTATCATATTTTGTGTACTTGGTCTGTATAAGACCGAAAAAATTAAAAATACGTAATCCAACAGTACTGTTTCTTATTTCTGTTTGTATTTCTGAAGATATTTGCTCTACACATTTTATACAGTATTTTAAGAAGCATAAAGATTCATATCTATATCTCCATTGTGAATTTAATCCCTCATGAATATAAAATTATCATATGTAACTATCTTTGATATTGACATTGTGAGCCTCATTTTCTTTTTGTTAACATTTACTTGGTGTATGTGTGCGTGTGTGTGTGCATGTGTGTGTACATGCCTAGAACTTAACTTTGTTTTGTGGTTTTTTATTTATTTGTTTATTTTTAAAGCAGATCACAGGTCAGGTACATACAGCGAGGCTCCCCCTTCCTAGGCCAATCAATTTTATCAGTGTTTTTTTATTTTTATTTTTATTTTTTACTATTGTCTATTATTAGACAATTTGTTGGTGTTATGCTTTAATAATATTTTTTATCATTTTTTATTATTCCTTTTCCCAATATTTAAAAAGGGTTTATTTTGCTTATCTTTCTGCTTTATAGTTTAGAAAGTGTGTAATTCTACCTTTAACATCTTTAAACTTACAATTTTCTATTTATATATTTTCTATACCACAATAGTTATCTAATGCATTTCCTTAATGAGGTGTCAGTAAATTAGAATATTTTACCTTGCCAATTTTCGTTGCTTTCCTTCTGGGGGATTTTCACTCTATACTACAGGGGTTTGGTCTCTGTAACATTGTTATCATGTGCAGCTTTTACTCTTAGCAAGTTTTTTATACACACACACACACACACACACACACACATAAAATTATGTATCTAACTTATACCATAACAATTTAGCTATAATTCTGTGTTTAAATATATATGGAGCAGAACTTTCATGAAGTTTATCTTTTATTTTTCATTGCACTAAATTACATACTCAAGTAGATTTATCAGGAAAGGTAAATGGGTTCTGTAGTGCTGAATGTTCACTTAGTTGACAGTCTCTGTGCTGTCTTTGCATTGACAGGGCTGTACGGACCCCTCTCCCATGCATATTCTGTACAAATTGCTCCACTTGCATCTGACAGCTATTTTTATTGACAATTTAAAGCTAGACTAATTGTTTTACATATAGGTGATCTCCTCTCACTATCTAGATATTTGAAGTATTCTTTCCTTGTTCTTAAAGTTCAATAAATTCACTAAGATGTTTTTGAATATTGGTTGTTCTTTAATACAGTTTTCTCCATATGATAAGCCCTATTAATCTATAGCTTTAGGTCCTCATTCAATTTAGGAATGGTTTATTCTATTTTATCTTTCAATTTTTGTCTGTTACATTCATTATTTTTTCATATTGAAGCATAACTATTATCTCAAAGATGGGTTTCTATTATTTTCTACAATTGTGATTATCATCTATTCAATTGCATTAATTGAATGGTTTGATATTCAAGTCTGTCCTCCATTCAGAAGCTTTTACTTTGTTAATTCTCTTTCCTGCTTCCAATGCAGTTTTAAGATCATCGATGTCATTTTTCCCCTTAATTTATTTCATGCTGACTTCTCTTTTGTTCCAGACTATTTGTTCGTTATCTTATTGTTATTTCCTACTTCATAGAGGTAATATTTTCTTTAATTTCCTTTAAGAAAGTAAAGTCATCCAGTCTTTCTTCTGTTATCTGGGGTGGGGGGAGGAATCTTCTTTGAACATATGCCTTTTATCAAGCAAGTATAGTGTAGCTTTCCTTTATGCTCCATACTTTCTGCATAGTGACCTTCTTACTTTTCCTTTACTCATTTTTAAATGAGATTATTTCTACCTGAGTCTGTCATTTGTTATTAAATACTGAAAACGGGCACAGATTAACTGCCTTCCTCCCCTGGTGTCTATTTGAATTCTCCTGTTAGAAGTTGGCCGGGGCCTGGACGTTGGTGTTTGTATTCTTTCTGTCATTCCAGGGTTTTGGTGGGAGGAGATCCGGAGAGGCTGTGAGTAGCCACTGTCAAGATGCTTTACCTCTGTGCCGTCCATCCTACTATGTTCACAAGAGGGGTTGCGGGCTCTTTGATTGATGTAGCTGCCTGTTCTCTTTTCTTTACCATGTTCAATTCTCAACTACAGCCATGATCCTCAGCTGAAACAATGGCCATTCTCCACAGTCCACTGCTGGACATGACTCCACATGTCCCCTGGCCTGCCAATGAACCCTGCTTTGCAGGAGAGTGCTGTGAAACATCTTCAACACCTTCAAAGCACGTGGAGGGGATATGTAATGAATGCCTGCCATGGATTGGTGAAATGATAAAAACACAATGGCTTATAGATTGAATTAAAAAATGGGAGAACGGACAAAGATCTTTTTTCATAACAGAGAACTAATGGAATTCAAAGTATATTTTCATGAAATGAAGTTCCACATTTTTAAAAGTATTAATTATATGTAGTAAAAAATAATGAGAATGAGATATATTTTAGGATTACCTGTTATGAAACTATTTTGAAAGTGGCAAATATTTCAGCACAAATAAAAATAAAAACTTTTATTGTAAAAAAAAAAAGAACAGAAGCCAGATTAGGGATTTTATTTTTATAGGATGCCTCAGTTCAAATTTATTTTTTAATTCAATTTATTCATTTATTGATTTTCTTTTTTTTTAAATTTCAGAATATTATGGGGGTACAAACATTTTTAAAAAATTTGTCAGGATAAATGAACATATCAAAATTTCAACTGTTAAAGGGTGCTTTAAAAATCTAATATATCATTATTTTCCAGAGAAGACAATTCAATCCCTTATGTACTAAATTCGATTAAAATTTTTAGGAAAAAAGAAAGGATACTTGGAAGATTTTGAGGTGAATAATGAAATAATTTGGTAGCTCTTAGATGCAACAAGGCAAGAGTCTTTGTTTAACCTTAAAACTGTCTGTCACTCAGCTAGGTAAAAAATAGCATTATGGGTCTGTTTGATTATCTAGTACCTAATTTCTCAAGACTCTCTAATTGAAAATGCTTTCTAATACTTTAATAACATGAAATTATTGCTGATGGAAACATTATCTCAGCTTTCCTCTTATTCTTTTGTTTATAAATAGACTAGTTACTATAGAAAATTTCCAACATATTAGTAGTTTACTTATTATTCAGCAAGAAAACAATGTCAGACTAATCACTTGTTTTTGAAGTTACTGGAGAGAATTTATATTCCAAACATTTAGAAGAAAAAAGCAGCCAACTTCCTTGGAGAAAAATAAAACTGATTTTTGGATTTCTATCTAAATTTCAAGTTCCTCTTTTATTTCCCAATATTAAATCTAAAATCACACCCTTACATTAATCATGCATATGCCTTCATAGCTCTAGAAAATAACAAATAGTTTAAATAAGTAAAATTTGTCCAATATGAAGGAAAACCACTTGTTGAAAAAAATGACGAATAGGTAGAGGCATCACATTTCTGAACTTCTGATTTGAAGAATACTGTCTTTGAAAACAATACCCAATGGTGATGACATATGTGTTGATTTTCTACATTAGAATCTTTTTAGCTTTCTACCCTCCCTACAGGGAGTTAGAAGACATTACAAGAAAAAGCAAATAAATTGTAATATTCAACTCAACAAAACATTTTTAAAGGTCAACCTATTAAAAAGTAATATTATGTAATAAATTATGAAGCAAACTTTAGAATTTCTTCTACTTTGCTGTTTCGGTTCCCTTTGCTTGTCTATTAGGGTGTCCAGTGGATAATTTATTGAACTTGTTTAAGCTTCCCTCCCAGAGTGGGGACCTTTAGTAACTCACTGGACGTCTCTTGCATTCAAAGGATGCCTGATGTCATGTAGGCAACCAATCATCACTTTTTCATTGATTTTAAGCGTGTAGTTCTCAAATGAGCAAATGAAACAATCCATGTAGAGTCCTTAGCACAGCGCTAGCAAAGAGTGAGTATACCATAAATCTTAGTTCTCCTTATGTGTTATTAATATCATCATCCTTATAGTATCTCTTGCTAGATAAACATTTCTAAATATATGGAATATTATGAAAATAGCTACTTATTCAATTCCAGAAAATTCTTTGATTGTTGTCAATCAACATCTTAATTTATTTTGAAAAAGTTAGTTTCTCTCTTACTTATTCTACTTTTCAAAATTTCTGCTTATCCCTGACCCTGTCTCTGTCTTCACCTATTTCTCTGCTCTTTCACTTCCTTTTCTCCTCTCCTTCTGTATTTAAATGCATTTCTATTTAAATTGATTTTAAAGTGGACATTATATACCTATTTTTTTTTCTACACATGCTCTGAATTTTATATTTGGAGCAGTTGGCACAGAAAGGCAAACCACAATAAGTGACTTCCCTTCCTCTGAATATCCTTTGAAATTTAGAATTTCCCAGTTTTCTGGAACCAAGTTTTTTATCTCCTGAACTGTCAAGGGTCACAACTCTAGTGCCTAATGCAGGAAGGTAAATTTATGAGTAGAGCTGGTCATGTGCTCTGTATAGCAGGCTAGGGACCACACAGGCAGCTGCTGCTCTGCTCCAAGCAATTGTTGCCCGGTGGAAATATGGACCCAGTTTTGCCAGATTATCTGATTTTTCAAGAGAACATAGAATTTTGAAACCTGGCTTGTAAAATCTACAGAATTTTAGATGTTAATAACCAATTGATAAATTTGTAAAACACTGTACAAGGCCCTCAAAATATGTAAAATCTTGGCATGTAGATGTATCATAGATGTTGCACTATCCATTGAATATATGTTTCCTGTTCTATTCGGCACAGTTGTTGCTCACCAGGGAATAAATGTTCCAGTATCCTTTGTAGTTAGGTGAAGGCAAATAATGGAGTTTTAGCCAACAGAATGTGAATGGAAGTGATGGACCCATAAACACTGCCCAGGTAGGGCTCTTCCGTGCACTCTTTCCTTTCTGGCTGGCTGGAATGGACGCAGGCACCAGGGCATCATTTCTGGACCTCATATGACTGCGTAAGACAGACTATCATACCTGCCAGTTCATTCACCCAGGAGTCAGAAAGAAACTCACTATTGTGTTTAAGACACTTTTATATTTGTGGATCCAGTTGTCATACAGTTGGCCACCACTAACCAATACAGTAGATTTGGGGGATTGTAAAAGATAAGTTGATTTTATTTTCAAGTCTATAAAGAGTTTTTTATGTGCAAGGAATTATCAAAGCTGGCATAATAGGTTTTTTCCACCCTTTCACTGATCAGAAGAAATTCTAAATTTTAAGAGATATTTAGAGGAAAGGGAGTCACTAAATATTCGCTTTACAATCAATTTAAAGATAAACTTACTGTAAAATTTTATATAATTATAAAGTCATGTCAGTTTAGTTCTTGTACTCTGAAAAGATTTATTGTAACATTTCTATGAAGTAGACATCCTGTATCCATTTTACAGATGAGGAAACTGAGTCTCAGAGAAGTTAAGTGATTTGATCAAGGTTACATAACTGGTAATCAACAAAACTAGGATATGGATCCAGGCAATTTGGCTCCGGAGTCTATATTCTTTGCCACTAGCCCATATTACCCCATCACAATTTGTTTGATTTTTTAAAAATTCTCCTTCTAGTTTTCTTAACATTTTACTTTTGTTGATGCTTTTACTCTATATTGCTCTGCATAATCTTATGTTATAATAGGAGCAATGATGAACACAAAGGAAACCATCATGGGAAAAATTCTCAAGCCAATTTGGATGACTTTTCCTTCAATTAGCAATTATGTCAACTTTCTGGCTTCCGCATTTGGATTTATTAAATTTTAATACATGAAAATGCTGGTTCTCAAATTCCACTAATAGAAAATGTAAAGGTTAACATGCAAAGACAGTGTTTTTTAATGGCCATGTGCTTTAGATGAAATGTATTACAGAAGTGTTTAGATCTTTTTAGATAGTGATTATAATACTTTATTCATGTTACTTTGTAGTTTAAAAAGCATGTATGTACCCAAAGGAAATATAATTGCCATCTCATAAGATATCTGCACTTCACTGAAGTATTATTCACAGTAGCCAATATATGGAAACAACCTCAGTGTCCGTTGATGGACAAATGGATAAAGAAACTGTGATATGCAAACAGACGGTCCCTAACTTAACGATGGTTTGACTTGCGATTTTTCAAATTTGCTATGGTGTTAAAGAAGTATGTAGTCAGTGAAACTGAACTTCCAGTACTCATATAACCATTCTTTTTTTTCACTTTCAGTACAATATTCAATAAATATCTCATGTACGAGATATTCAGCACTTTACTGTAAAATAGGCTTTGTCTTAGATGATTCTGCCCAACTGAAGGCTAATGTAAGTGTTCTGGTCATGTTTAAGGTAGGCTAGGCTAAGCTATGATGTTCAGTAGGTTAGGTATATTAAATACAGTTTCCATTTACAATATTTTCAAATTACAATGTGTTTATTGGGATGTAACCCCATTGTAAGTCAAGGAGCATCTGTATACAATGGAATATTATTCATCCCTAAAAAAGAACTAGATCTTGCCATTTGCCACAACATGAGTGAGCCTGAAGGACATTATGCTAACTGAAATCAGAAAGGCACAGAAAGAAAAATATTGCATAATCTCACTTATATGGGGAATCTGAAAAAACAATCCAAATATACAGAGATAGAGAACAAAGCTGTGGTTGCCAGGAATGGACGGGGGTGGGGGAATAGGGAGATGTAGGTCAGAGGATACAAAGTAGCAGATATGTAGGATAAACAAGTCTAGAGAACTGATGTACAACATGAGGACTATAGTAATACAATTGGATTGTAAATGAGTAATGTTTAGCTGCTCTTACAGCAAAAACTAAAAGAAAGGGTAACTATATGAGATAATGGAAATGTTCATTTGCTTCACTACAGTAATCTTTTTGCTATCTATATGTATCCTATAACATCATGTTGTATACCTTAAATGTACACAATAAAATTTATTTTTTAAAAGATCAATAAAAATAAGAAAAATTAAAAATAAAAAGCATGAAAAGAGAAATAAGCCAGAATATTCAAAATTATTCTGATTTTGATATAATCCACTTGTTGATTGTGGAATGGCTCCTGTCTTTCACTCACTCACCTTATATTCCCAACTGTGATAGGCTAAACTTCTTATCTTCTGGAGTGGGGATGGGTAGAAGGGGAAGAGTAAGATGGAGAAGAGAAACAGCAGCAGGAGATGAGGAGGTATAAATTACATATCCCATTCCCGCTATTATCTATCCCTAATATCCTCAATATGAATGGGACCAAACATCAACACCAGAAATCCCTCCCTGCTGTGGTCCTAGAATTTCCAACCTACCAATGAACCCAGAGTTTCTCCCATTATTAATAATATTTAAACCAAAAGACACAACTGCCAACAGGTGGCAATAAGCCATAAACAAGAAATGGACAAATTTGAATGGAATTCCTTGGAGGCTGGGTGGGCTCACACAGTCAGCTCATTAACCTTGAAAAAATGAACTTCTTATTTTATGCACTTAATTGTGTTGTTTCCTATATATTGCCTTATGTCAGGAATGTAAAGTACTTTCCAATACATTATCTTATTTGATATAACAACACTAAGCAGTGGGCATGGCTGGTATAATTTTCCCTTTGGACTAGAAAATTGAGGCACAGAAATGAAATCTGACATTAATTAATATAGCAAATAGTAATATTGATTGCTGACTTATAAAAGAAATTCAAAAATTAATTTTAAATGGAGTTTTTAAAATTACTTTATTATAAAAGTTCTGAGTATAACATTATATCTTAACTCAAGTAAATGGTTTCCATGGCAGCCACTGTGTTACAGCTCACATATGTTGTTCTCTTGTCATATAATGTCCAAGAAACAAGGTGCTGAGGTCTGAGAACAGTTGCTAGTTACATGCGCTTTACTGTGTACCTCAAATAACAGCTGTCTCAATCAAGCTATTGGCATCATTATAACACTATTTCATCCGCTCAGAAAAGGAAGCTCATCTTAGGGTTGGCTATATATAGCTGGTAGACACAGATCCAATTTATTGGATAGGTATTTCATATTTTTAAAATATAAATTTTAAAGGAACAACATGCAGAAGAACTTATTCCACTTTCACGTTCATTAGAATTGGATTTTCATCTTTTTTAAAACCCACTTTAAAAGAAGCATTAATAATCTGGGAAAGAAAAATTAATAACCTTGTATCCATACTATAGTTTAAAGAAGCATTAGTAACCTGGGATCCATACTATAATTTAAAAATTAGGCTCATAACTCAAAGACATCAATAAATTCATGCCTGTCATGCTATTGATTAGGTGTACAGAAAACCTTTTACAGATTTTGACCATTTTATCTCTTAAGTGTTAAAACCAATATTTAGCATTGATTAGAAAAGGAATAACAGTCGTGCCTAAAATCTGTATCTGTACCATAGTGAGATACTGGGTTGCACTATTTAATTATGTAATAGATAACCAAAAAAACCCCTAGGCATTTTAAAAAAATGTTCAACTGCCTAAGAGCCCCACTAATTTGAGCAAGGTAGATGAGTTTGTTTTGAAGACTGAATAAGGAATTTGTTGATGGGCTCTATATTGGAGGAGGAAATTAGTCTAATAATAGAGACTTGCACTTCAAACATTAGTAGAAACAAAAAATAGACAAATATAAGTTTCTGATTCTGCATTATTAACTCAGATGCCTGAACCCATGAGGCTCCAGACACTGAATAATAAAAACTCCTTTGTATCAAACCTATGACTTGCTCATTTGAAGGGGAAACCTTTCCTTATAAATGGGGCACTAGATACATTTTAGATGGCAGCAGTGACTCAGCAGTAAGAAAGGAAACTTTTACAGCCTGTTAACATTCTCATTTACCATTTCAGTTCCTGGGAGGTAAAACTTAACTTTAATATCAATCTAAACTATTAATCTTAAGAATATGTATTTTAAAAAGGAGATGTCACTCAAAACAGAGGAGCGATAAACCACATTAAGCACATATTTCATCGATTCTGAGATAACCTTTTTTTCACATTTTTATGTTGCTGAAAACAGGATGCATCTTCTAATCAATAATGTGTCATAGAGTACTTGGAAGCAATTTTTTTCTTGGTGGTACAAAAAATTGTTTATCTTAAAACTAATGATTTTTAGATTCGATAAAATACATTATCTGGTTTTTGCTCTTTGTAGTTGAAACTGAATGAATATTTGTCCACTACTTATATTGCCTCTGCCTTCTTCACCTTGCTTTTCAAAATGTATTTTAAAGAATCTCCTACTTTCCTCTAATATTTGCATAAGTATTGTGAGTCTTGTGTGTATGTACATATGACTATTTTGCATATATGCAACGCATATATACAATTCTATAGTCAGATATATTATTATGGAATATGTTGAAACTAAAGAATTTGATGTTATGTCACTAAGGGGAGGAGAAAATAGAGAGGAAAACCTCAGTATAAGGGTAGGAAACTCATACGGTAGTGAGATAGTCATGTTTTGGTGTTTAGCAACAGCTTCTTTTACAATGACTTGGAAACAGCCACTTTGACACTGATTGGCCTTGACACAAACATGCAGGTTAAAAACATTCTAGGAGATCAATAATGTTCCAAAAACTTTTCGGTCATCTTCTACTTCTTCTCAGTTATATTTAAATGGTGTCAGTAATAATAAGGCCAATTTCCCTAAACTAAAACCTTTCTGCATAAATCTTATTTTCATAATTGTTAAGTGATTATATAAATTTTTCGTCTGCCACTGCAGTAATTATTTCTCACATATATTAATTATTACAACCTGCTGATTTCATTATTTATGTCACTTGCATTTCAAAATTAAATCGCAAATGCTACTGGAACAGGGTCAGTCATAGAGAATTATCCTATATACTTCCCCTGTAATTTCT
Organism: Propithecus perrieri; assembly: GCA_963574695.1. Classification (NCBI taxonomy): domain Eukaryota; kingdom Metazoa; phylum Chordata; class Mammalia; order Primates; family Indriidae; genus Propithecus; species Propithecus perrieri. Next base: position 42,492 of record CAUYRB010068358.1, read on the forward strand.
CACTTTTCCTGATACAATTCAGATAATGTTATTTAAATGGCTGATTGGAAAGACCCATATTCTCAGCCTCTTTGCAAATAATATGAAAATAAACAAATATCCTTTTTTAAGTAGTTAAAATAGTTATATAATATTTTAGCTATTATTATTTTACTATTCATATTCTAGCTATTATTTCAATATTCACAATAATATTCAAATTATTTCAATTTTCACATTCAATTATTTCGACTATATATGTACATGTGTTTATTTGGTTCTCCACCTTTTGTCCTTCCAAAATTAAAGGGGCTTAAAATTTAAAAACATCCAGTTAATAACAATTTCTAAGATATAGACTTAGAAACAAAATCCTCATAGAGAATGAAGGAACATAAATATATCAGGAAAAGAGATCAGATGATTGCCACAACTAAATATTGAGTAATAATAATAATGCAAAAGGAAGTAACATTCACATTATCAGAAAAAAGTATGTCTACATAGAATGCTTTGACTCTGAAGTTCAGTATGCAATCATCAATCAGTTTCCTATAGATAGGTTAAAGGCTAACATCAGAAAGTTGAACACATGTAAATAAAGCAGCTTCAGAGCATGTAAGTTGTACTTTCTTATCTGGACTAAATTAGCAAAGTCTATAAAATTTACATTTCTTACCACTATAATAGTTTGCAATTATTTCCTTTCTTGGAGCTTCTGATGTTTTATTTTCTGAAAGAAACATATATCTGCTGAATATCGTAATACAGATATTCCATATACTTCTTCAAACTAGTCTTTTAGTGTCCTTAGTCACACTAGAATCACAGAAGTTTAAAATGTAAATATAATTAGTTATTCAGTAATGGTCACAGAAGTTAAACACATGTATATATGCATATGTACACACACATGCACACCATTCATATGGCATGTTGCTTTCAACAAAATAGACAAAGCAGTAATTCACCTATTTTGAAATCTTAGCAATAAAAATCTGGTTGAAAGGTTAAATCTCCAAGCTCTGTCTTTCCCATATGACAGTGGTAAGCAAAGAGTCAACTGAACCCTGCAGACAAGTACAAATCTTCTGAGTCTTTGGGGACTCTTCTTGGTCTGAAATAAAAAGCTTTTAGACACAGATGATTTCACCAAGGAATAAACCTCTGCCTGCAAAGTTCAATGCCTCATTAATTCCTGAAAGTTTAAAGATTTTTAAAGTCCAAAAGCCATGACAAAGTGTCATTTTCTGTTATTTTCAGGTCAAGACTGAAATGATATTACTAGTTCTGAAAAACTTTCCAATTTTAAACTATGTCTAATTTGAATTTTTATTTTCAAAAGAAATTCAAATTGCTTGATAAATTCACAGATAATATCTGCTTCTAAGATTAGTCATAGTAAGAGAGGTTTCAGGCATGACACTTAATGCGATCTTAGCAACTCAGAACGCCTTATACTAAAGTGAAAAAAAAAAAAATAGTTGCAAAAGTTGGCTCCAAATAAGACCCAGGCCCAAACATAGCATTGAATCAGGAGAGCAAGCTTAGCTCTGGTCCAGGAATTACATATTTTTGAAATGCATGAGGACAGATAAGGTTACTCCAGTGGTGTAACAGCATGAAGTTTAGTTCTAGGGGACTAGAAGTTCTCCGAGCCAGGTAAGTGAATGACAGCATTAGAAAGTGCAACGATTTGTTCATTTGCAACACAACCCAAGTCATTGGCTGGAAAGTATCATCATATCTTCATGCCTTCATTGGCTGGAGTGACCCATTTTCTTAGAAGAAGGACACAGTAAGAATTAGGCCACTAGTCCTAATATCAAGTCCTTATTCAAATAGATTGAGACTTTAGTAATCCTGTAGACCTGTAGGAAACTACAATGCAAGGGAAAGAATATAAGTTCTGAAGACTACACTGGTGTTTAAGGATATGAAAATACTCAGATGCTAAGTCCTGATCTCTGGGAAGCAAGAGTTACTACAAGGCCTTGTAGCAAAAGCACAAAAAAAACAGCTTAACCAAACGTGGTTTAGTTTTTGCTGTTTCAGATGACATTAGGAAATACATAGTTTGGGTGTGGTGCATCTGTTCAAGTATGGCCTCCAAAATGCAACTGCTTTCCATATTCCCAATCTGCTATTCTTACATGGATTTTTTTCTGCTCATGGTCACAAAATGACTGCCTATTTTAGTCATATTCTTGGCAAGGAGATTTCCTTTTTCATTCATGAACAAAACTGTCTCCAATAGTTTATTATCTAGAAATATAACACACGACCATTCTCAACTGCAGCCAAGGCTAAGAGATCAAATTATTTTCTTTGGGTACATTGGCGCCCTGAACACAATCAGAGTATATCGGTAAGGAAAAGAAGCTAAATAGATATTGGGTAGACGCCTTCAGTGTCTGCTGTGAATATCTCACATATATTTACCATATATTTTGATATTTGGATCACAAGAAATCCATGATGAAATGTAGGGAGAAATTATTGTGGAAATCCTACCTTGTGAACATTACATAAAAAGGACATTAAACCTGAGAATCACTTACCTCCTACTTCTGGAAATATAATAAGCAACAAACAGTTTTGGCATTTTAGGTTATTAAAATGCAACTATATAAATATATAAGAAGTTACAGACCCCATTCTTAATTCCTAGTATATATATAAGAAAAGGGTATCACATAATCTCTGAATCGCTGTGTATCCTACATTGTTTGATGCAAAGGCAAGACATTATACATTTTACACAGGTTTTTTTCTTATTTTGGATGTCAACATGTAATATAATTTGAGATCTTCTCTGTGAGATAACAGTGAATTTTTAATGCTGTGCGAGAGAGATTGTAGGAATAAAAATTTATATCAGCAAATTACATTTCACAGATAGATGAACAGACAGGCATGTCGACAGCTTTATAATAGTTTCTTTAGAAATAATTATATTCAGGTCTAGAGCTCTAAATATCAAAATGCTATCACAGAATATAACATTTGCAACACCCTAATCGAAAAATCAAATTTGGCGGCTGGGCGCGGTGGCTCACGCCTATAATCCTAGCATTCTGGGAGGCTGAGGCGGGTGGATTGTTTGAGCTCAGGAGTTCGAAACCAGCCTGAGCAAGAGTGAGACCCCGTCTCTACTAAAAATAGAAAGAAATTAATCGGACAACTAAAAATATATAGAAAAAAATTAGTGGGCATGGTGGCGCATGCCTGTAGTCCCAGCTACTTGGGAGGCTGAGGCAGAAGGATTGCTTGAGCCCAGGAGTTTGAGGTTGCTGTGAGCTAGGCTGACGCCACAGCACTCACTCTAG